>BHFT01010255.1:0-22619 GCA_004320025.1 Laticauda laticaudata
GAGATTCTGCTGAAACGTTGCTACAACTTTAAAAGCACTACAATGACGTGGGATAATACCCGAAGGAAGCTGAACCATATATATGGTGCATTTTTACATTGTTCCCAAATTGCTTCTTCAGATTTAGACGATATTATCTGCTGTGGAAGTTTCTGGGATGGCAATGGACAGGCATCCTATTCAGTTCAAGAAGAACCTCTGTATGACCCAAGCTTATACCACGTAGCACCGTTGACTTTGATTCACTTAAATGCTGTGACAGAGGATGGCCAATTTGAAGATGCTGTTGACTGAAACATTCCCAGCAATAAGACAGAAACACTAAGTTCTAAATCAGATTTCTCTGTTCAGCTGCACAAAATGGAAATGACTGATGCTTTATATCTAGAGTACTGATATATTAGGGATTGGATGAATGCAACTTTGTATCACCTTTTGGTTTAAACAAACTTGAAATGATTTAGGTTTAATTTGTGAAGTGGCTATTGCTGTTAAAGTGCTGTTAACTATTTTGTGTTATTACCTCAGTTTTAATTTTGGATTTGTCTTGCAAGCCTTCACTGAATGACAGTACACATTTATTTCCATCTCTTAACACTCAGCAGGAGTTTCTGAAGCTATAGTTCTATGTTTTGGTATGTTGGATGCTGGTATGTCATTGGGATGCTGGTGGGATGGATAGTAAAAAGATTATTCTTCAGGAATATAGGCTATTTCATTTTGTACAGAATATGTATGTATTTAATTATAATAAACATGCAGAAATGCTGATAGAATATACTGTTTGGCTAGAGTCTGGATAATTATGTCCACATCTGCTGATTTTTTTAAAAATATTGCTTTTAAAATAATAACAAAAGGGAAAAAGAAACATAAAAAGAAATTAAAAATACATCATCTTACTTAAAAATAAGTGAAATAAGATACAAGAGAAAGATTTTAATGTTATTAGAACACTATACAGTCACAATTCAATATACTGTATAATTATCTAATGCAAAAAGTGTGTGTGTGTGTGTGTGTATTTCTAATACACTTATATGACTATCATGCCTTTTTAAAAAACATTCTGTACTTTGTATAAATGAGTCTCATATTTCTTATATTTGTCCCGACAAAGTCTATTATCAGTAGGCAGTCCTCTCATAGGTAGCAAATGTAATCAGGTATTCATTCCACTGAGTGAATGGGGCTATACATTTATCTTCCCAATGTTGAAATATCAGTCTTTTAGGTATAATAGGGGCACAGAGAATCCATTTGCACTGTATAATTTCACCATACATTCATATATGATTTATGCAAGCTTAATAGAAATCTAATTGATAGTGGCTATATGGATACATAAATAAAGACTGGCTGCCATTATTAAGTCAAAACAATTATAGTTCTAAACTGTCCTCACTTTATTAGAATGGTGGAGAAAATCTCATTGGATTTTGAATGGATTGATGGATGGATGGATAAATATATGGATATTCTGAATATGCAAGATACAAGTATGATAAAATTCCAGAAACTCTAAGCTTAATCTTTTAGATTCTAGAACAGAATCTAAGGATTGGATTATTTGGTTCTACTCTACAAGTCTACAAGGCCCCAGTTGGGAGCTGAGGGAGGGCAAGGGATCTCCCTCCTGCCTCTCTGTCAACCACCAAAGTTGCTGCTTCCCAAGGAAGTTCTATTTTTTGGAAAAGGGTGTGCCAAAGTTTATAGTGAGATGGGTGGGTTGATGAGCCACAAGATCTACTGCCCCTGCAGCATTCTTGTCATGCCTTGTGACCTCAAGGTTGAGAGAATGTAGACAAGCCTTTCAGCTACTCTGAAGAATTTTTCTTGTTGCTTCAAAGGCAGAGAAATATTTTGTTTTATAAAGAGCCCCAGAATTGACCTGTAAGAGGTTGGAATTTTTTGGAATGCTATGAAGTATGAGGAGAGTTTTGAATTGCTCTTTATGATTATAGTTAGTTAGAAGCTTATACTTCAAAAATTGTATGTTTTGGCATAAGAAATTACCAAACCAAAATATTCAGATAAACTCAAGTATTGTATACTTGATTTTGTGAGATGGAGTAAATAATGCACCTACTTCTTCCTAGCCATGACACACTTAAACAGATTCCATCTACTTTTCCCAACTAAGAGTATAGAGTGGGCTTGTCCTCATGTCTTACGGATTGCTATCCAAAGATATCTTGCTAACATGTCCACCTGGTAACCTGAAGCAGTTTGAAATCATGTTTAGTCCCTTTGTTAAAATGGTGTGTTTCGTTTCCCTGGCCCAAGTCTTGCCATAAAACCCATCTATAATACATGTCATGGGGATGGGAATAATACAATCACAGGTCTCGAGTTCTAATTGGCCACCTAATTCTACTGTGTCTCCTTTTCTGATGGCTAAGCCCTGTCTGATGGCTATTTTGTCTTGGCTGACATAGAGACCACGCTCAGGGCTTCTAGTCTCCCACCCACCCCTGCCCCTTTTGTTCTTTTTCAATAGCAGTATTGACAGAAGACTGGCATCTCTGAAACGCACCTGTGAAAGTTCTGACCTCACCCTGCTAGCTGAGGTTTGTGTTAAGTGATTCTGGTTGAAGTATGAAGTAAATTTGTGTATTATACTTTATTATATATTTATATTAAATTATATATTTATAATGTTTTTGGTTATTTTTACTGTAATTGCTCCACAGTGTCCTAATACTAATATATTATTTTAAAAATCTATAGAAAAAAAATAGTAACTAGTATACTAGTATCAAATTTTCCTTTATTTTTCCCAGATGCCCACCCATATTTTATGCAACTGTGCTGTTTTGGATGGAGAATATGATATCTATTCCTCCCTGTCCAACAGGTCATAAATTTGGACATAACTTACTTAACAACTGCTTTGCTTAATAATGGAAATTTTGGTCCCAATTGTGGCCATAAGTCAAGGATTACCTATATATACATTTTAGGTAGCGATTTAGGTTGTTGAATGCTTCCTGCTACTATGTGCTTCAATCCCATTAAAAATTGGTGTTTGTTATTCAGTCTTTCAAAACATCTATTGTATATGTGCATACATAGGCAGACCTCCACTTTTTGTATTATTTTAGATTTTTACTGTTGCAATCTATAGAGTAAAACCTATAGAGGGCAGCGGTCATCCAGGCCATAGTAAGTTTGTGCCTTATTTTTCCAAAATATGCCTCTGCAAAAGTGATGCACTCTATTCCAAGGGCAAAAGCGTCTGCTAAGATGTTGAGATGAATTGAGGCCTGCTCAACTAATATATAAAATGTATGCTTTTGAAAGATGTGTATTTTGTCCACCTCCAAGGATTAAAAATAAAATGTTTAAGATCTGTCTGCATTAGCTTTGAAACAAATGTTGCATTTCCTTCTTTGCACAGTCCATGGGCCCAGATGCAGGTTATATCTTTATTCTTCCAATGCACAATAGCTCAAAATTAACTAGTTGGAAATTAGAAAGCAGACTGACTGAACCTTGTACCTAAGTTTCCCTTTCTTTATTTTACTATATTCTAATTGCATCTGCTCTTTTATACAAAAAAATGCATAACTTGGCTGCTCTACTGGATCATAGTAAAGGCTTACCTTGTATACTGTTTTTTCAAAGTGGTCCAATAAAGCCAGTACACAAGATATAGTAGGATAACATGCACACATACATATTTTCTCAATAATTACTGACAGGTAAGTTTCTGATTTTTGAAGTAGCATAGGGCATCAGGACTAATGGAAATTATTGCCTTATCCTCTGTGAATTTTAAAGTTGGTAGTAATAAAATCAACGCTTAGCACTAAATTGCATATCTGTGAATAATTTATTTAAAATATTTTTGAAACCCCCTTTCAACTTGAGACAAAAAACAACCTTTAAAAAAAACAAGATGATAAATACATCATGCAGAAAACCCCACAATTAACATTATAGATTATATGGAGAAAAGTAATGCTCCATAATGTAATGATTGAAATATTGGACTTTGGAGAAACTCAGTGAGTGACTTTGGGTCAATCAGTTCTTTCAAGCTTATCTTTCTTCATAAATTTCTATATAAAAGTCAAGTGTGTATGTATGTTTGTGTATGTGTGTGCATCATAATTTAAATATATGTGTATTATAATTTATAATTTAAGTAATCTGTGTATATATGCACAAATACAATATACACAGTATTTAATTTTTTTTTTAGCCTAGCATTCAGCCTCTTTGTCCTGGTTGGAGTTGCTTCTCAGAGTGCCAAAGGATATATCCTCACAGTGTTGCTTCTGTCTCACCTTCAGCCTGCTACCAAGACCATCCAAAGATGACTTTATTTGTTTGAAAGTGCATATCCTGGCACAGGACATTACAAGCAGATTGTTTACTACAAAGGAAGAGATAGTTTCATTTCTTTTAAGAGTAATTTTATTTAAAAATATAGCTACAACAATAAAAAGTAAAAAAGACTCGAAAAAAATGCTAGGCATAGGTATGAAAAATAGGAAGAAAATTCATTTGTCAACTACTGTAAAACTCTTCAGCACCTTACTCAGCAGCTGCACAAGTGATCACTAGATGGCAGTAAAGTAATGCAATCGTCAACATTTTGGTGCCATCTTGTGGTCAACAAGTCATCTAATAGTTGAAAAAATGTGTTGATGTACAAGAACACTCCACGGATTCACATAGCTTCTCAAATTGTTAGGTTGCAGTCAAAATATGTAAACCCTTTCTGGCCATCTAGTGTTCATTAGGTCAATAGGTTGGGGAAGGGGGGAATTAAAAAAAAATTGAATAGAGTGCCCAGACAATACAAATAGCTGGCATATTCGGTATGGCAGTTGGTAAGTGGATTTTTCTGCAGTTGGTGACATCTGAATTTCAGCCAGGGGAATGCAACAATGTTGTTCTTTCAGTATTGTGTGGTACAGCTGAAGGAACAATGGCACAATGGAGTCCCATTTGAGAGCATAGCAAAAGCATGCTATAGAGACTGCAAGATTAGACTGACAGGAATCCTTGGCTCTGAAACAAGCAGCTATATGATTTCAAATGACATAGTAAGATTTTTTTTTTTTCATTTTTGGGAAGAACTTAGGCTTAAGCCCGTCACACTGCACCAACGGATGGAAAGAGGATGCAAAACGGAGAAAAACACTTGCCATCCGTTGGTTAACGTGATGCTTCCGTTCTGTACTCACTGCCTCCATTTTGCTTCATCTCTATCCTTTCAGCATCCATCTATTGACGTTTCATCCGCTCAGAGGGTTTTGAGCTGCTCAAAACTTTTGAGTGGAAAATATATCCAATGCGCCCGTTCTGATCCACTAGGGCATACGGGGACATCCGTTCTGCATCGTTAACGCAGCCGTATATCCGTAGGCATGCCTGCGCATCCGCGCAACTCAAATCCGCTTGGACACAGGGAGGAAGTGGAACGGACGCGGAACGACGACCATGTTAGCTAGCACAGACGGAGAAAGGAGGAAAGCGGATTCGCACGCAAAAGAAAGCATTTAAAGCGGAAAAACGTTCGCAGAGGCGACCTATCTCGGATAATAAGGATGTCTAGGGATGCCAGGAGGATGCAAAAGGACACATAAGGGAAAACCTATTTACTGCCTATAAAAGGGGGGGCAACTCACCTGCATCTCACTTTCCCAGACCAGCAGCGCTGCTGTTCAGACCTCTGCAGCCTTCATCTGACTCTTCCTCTTCCACAGCAATCCAGTCATTTGTCCACCATGGATCATTAACCAAAACTCCCTTTTGGTAGCCACCCATCCTTCTGCAACCAGTGCCCGAAGCCATCTACAGGCCTCTTGTGAACCTCTACCTATGGGAAGGAAAAAAGGAGGCCGGCAAGAAGCGTCCCTGTAAAAGATGGATCGGGAGAAAGAAAGCAGAAGTACCGGACCTGTAACCAGCTGAATGGTGGAGCTAGAGTCGCGAAGAAGAGAAAGCCTCAGCCATCTGCTCCAGCCCTGGCAGGCAGGCTGTTCAGGAGGCTGGCAGGAAGGCTGGCAGGCGAGGCTGGCCAGGAAGGCAGCAGCAAGGCTGGCAGGCAGGCTTGCAGGAAGGCGCTGGCAGCAAGGCTGGCAGGCAGAGCAGCACCAAGCCTTGGCAGGGCAGGCAAGGCAGCCAGGCGTCAGGCAGCAAGCTGGCAGGGAGGCTGGAATGCAGGCTGGCAAAGGCAGGCTGGCAGCAAGGCTGGAAGACAGCAGACAGCAAGGCTGCAACGGAGCGTTCGGCAGGAAGCTGGGAAAGGCAGGCTGGAGGCAGGCTGGCAGCAGGCGGCAGGCAGGCTGGCAAGGCAGTCAAAGTGTCTGGAAGCAGCGTCTTTCCTCTGAATATGGTGACCTTGCTTGGGAGTAGCTGCCTCCCTTTCATATCCACCGGGGCTTGATGCAATGCATCCTCCCGCAATTGCGCAGTGACACGGTAGGCATCTGCTAGGCTTCTGCTAGGCATCCCTAGCTGTCCGCTCTGCATCTGCTTCAAGCCGCTAGGCTTCCGCTGTGTATCCGCTTCGATCCGCTCGGCGTTCACTCTGCATCCGCCTCTTTCCGTTCCACGCCGCTTTGCTGTGAACCCTCGAAGCCTTGGGAGGTGATATCTGCTTCTCATCCGCTTTCACCCGCTAGGATCCATGAGCATCCGCTTCCATCTGCCCTACGTCCTCTCACCCGTGCATTCCTTTCCATGTTGTCCGCTCTGGTTATTGCAAATTTGGGGCACTTTTTAGAGCGGATAACAACGATGAAACATTTTTCTCATCCGCTTTGTCCTTTTTACAAAAAGCCCAATGTCACACTGCACCAACGGATGCAAAAGAGGATAGTAAAATGGAAAAAAAAACTTGCCAAACCGAAGCCTCCATTGTGCTACTCACTGCGTACATTCTTTCATACGCTCTATCTGTCAAACATCCATCTACTGCTATTTCATCATTTCAGAAAGTTTTGCAGCTCTCACAGAAACTTTGAGTGGATGAACTTTTCCAACCCGCCGTACGATCTACATTCTTCGAACACATACGGCAACAAACATCTATGTCCATCTGTCATCCGTTTACACGTCCGATGTATCCTCTCGGCATTCCTGTTGGGCATCGCGCAACTCGCCATCCACTGCCCAGCGGGAAGGCAGGAAAAGAGAGGAAGCGGAAAGGGTATGCACGAGACCACTCGTGGTATTCCAGAACTCATGAGATGCCTCCAGCCATGGTTTGACGAAGTTGTGCAGCGGCTGACACCAGGTTGACCAAGCAGAGCACCAACTTCCGCCCCAGCCTGGACCCTGGGTCAAGGTGGCATTCACTCTGCGCCACCCTGGCCTCAGGGACCACCTACAAAAGCATGCAGTATGGCTGGAGGGTGCCACCCACACCATAGCATTGTGATCAGAAGTGGTGCAGGCCATCATCGAAGAATACCTGGAGGAGCTCCTCCAGTGCCCCTCCACTGAAGAAGGCTGGAAGAAAGTTGCGAAGCAGTGTATCAGAAGTGAACTTCCCCCACACCGTTGGAGCCATAGATGGGAAGCACGTGGCCTGCAAAGCTCCACGCAAGTCGGGGTTCCACTTATTTCAACTACAAGGGCTTCTTTCAGCATCGTCCTCTCGCCATGGTCGATGCTGACTACAAGTTCATGTACATCGATGCTTCAGGCAACGGGTCAGCTTCAGATGCCCAGGTATACAACGCCAGTGTCCTCAAGAGGGCTGGAACGCAACCTCATCATGGCTTCCCAGATCCAGTCCCCCTGCCCAACGACACGCAAGATGGTCCCTACTTCATCGTGGGGATGACGCCTTCTCCCTCAGAACCTACCTCATGAAGCCCTACACTTCCAGACTCCTCACCGTGAAGAGAGGATCTTCAACTACAGGCTGTCCAGGGCAAGGCGGTGGTGGGAACGCTTTGGCATCCTGCCAACAGATTCCAGGTACTCTCACCACATGCAGCATCGCCCAGAGACCGTGAGGAGGATCGTGGAAGCTTGCTGCATCCTGCACAATCTCATGCGCACCTGCTACCCAGTCTTGCAGACAGGCTCGTGGCCTCCAGCAAGCAATGGGGACATGGAGCCTGAGGAATGGAGGCAAGGGCGAAACCTGATAGACACTCAGGATGTGCAAGGCCCCAACAGAGCCTCACGTGAAGGGAAGAAGCAGCGCAACCTCCTGAAACACTGTGCAACTCCCAGCTGGAGCGGTGGAGTGGCAAGACAGGATGGTAGATGATTAATGGATGCTTCCTTCAGCCTGTCTCATCACATGGATGAATTGGGCCATGTATGTTGGGTGGCCAACAATGAACAGGGGATTTAATAAAGAGTTGTGTTTATTGTTGACATGTGTGGATCATGCTTACATTGTTATTGATAATGAAGGCCAGAGGTGTGGCACCTGGGAGGGTGGACCATAGAGTCCCACTATGCTTGCACTGGAGGTTTATCTATCCCACAGCTATTACCCATCCCCAAGTATCCCTGCCCACCCCACTGCTATCCTTACCCATCCACAAACTATTACCCATCCCACAACTATTACCCATCCCAAAGATATCCCTGCCCACCCACTGCTATCCTTACCCATCCACAAACATGCAAGGCTTAAACCATTTCTAAAAGTTTCCACCAAGACTTTATTTAATAAAATAAATGAGGCACAGTGTGTGAAGCAAAGATAAACTTTATTAATCAAGCTGTAAAAGAAAAATGACCCAAGTCAAGTGTCCAAATAAAGACTACAGGTAGCCACCCAGTCTCTGGCATTCCTTGGTCACTCAGAGGTGTGCCCAGTCTCAGGGGTGAAGGGTCCAGGTGCTGTGGAGGTGGGTGCTGCTGGAGTGCTGGTCTGAAGCACCACTGGGTGCCTGGCCCCAAGAGGACAACAGTGACGGTGTGTGGAGGAAGCTCTCGGACAGCTGGCTCAGCCCCGTGATGTTGAAGAGCCTCTTCCTCCATGCCATGTGGTGTCAGCCCAGTACCGAGGACGATGTACTGAGGCCGGCTTGGCTGTGGGGTGGAGAAGAAGCAGTGTAGTGGGGCTGTCTGGTCTGCCAGCTGGGTGAAGGATGGCGTGCAGAACGTCCACAACAGCGTCATACACGGACAAAGAAAGGGTTAGCATTCAACAGTGGAGTTGTGCAGCTCTGAGGTTTATAAAGGCAAAATCCTTAAAACAGATAGTTAGACCCATGGTTCATAGATCGGACGTGTTAAGTCTTCAAGATATTGCTAGGAATAGTTCTGACAGATTGTCTTAGGAGTATGGTTGTGGACACCCAAGGACACCAGCGGGGAAAACCAACATTTCCTATTTTAAAAAGGGGAGGAAAATCACCTTGGATCTCACTAATCAATCCAGCCAGAGTGCTCGTGCCTGAATTGACTTCCGCTAAGCCTCTCCCTGGCGAAGCCTTTGGGCTCTTGAGCGTCGTGTCGCCCTAGCACCTCTATGGCTCTGCATGTTGCATTGTGTGCCCCCTCACTTGCGGTTTAGACCACTGCTGACACACTCTTTTGGGTAAACCGCCATTCATTCAACACCCCAGTAAACCTAGGTAAGGGTCTAACGGCGTGCTTCTCGTGGAGGAAAGCCCCGTTGTGTGCAAATCAAGGCGATAATAATCCTCCTAGCGGGTCGGAAGGAGACAGACGAGTAGAGAAGAAGCCAGTGCCACGGTTCCAAGAGCGTGTAGCACGGTGCCTTGGGGTCTTGCGGCAGGTTAAGAGTGAAGCCAGCACCGGTCTCTGAATGGCGAGCAAGCAGTTGGATTTGGAGCTACCTATGACACATATGGCGTAAACCTGGGGTTCCCAGCCCATAGTGTCACGTCGTGAGGTGCTGGATATGAATAATGAAGGAAGAGGACCCTAATGGGCTTATGCCACGTGGACGCACGATAATGCGAGAAGTCGAGATGATGTCGCGACACCTCAGAGGCCACCTGGTGGAGAGTATGTGATCGATACGGATGGTGGCCGGTATGTGGTATCCTGATCGTCTAGACAGCCCACGAAAAGAGCGAAGTGTGTGTGCATCTGCCTCAATCCCGTCCAGAGCCACACAACTTCCACCCTGAGCTCTGTCCTGTCATGCCTCCGTTAACGGGTTGGCCACTGAATCTGTCATTTTACGCCACACTGGGCCCTAACCACGTACAAGAAACATGCAGGTATTGCCTGCGAGTCCACACAACACCATCAGCATGTCAGAAAGTGGTGGCAGACTGCGTATGCGATCGAAGGTGGAAGCTGAAGGTACCTGCGAGAACTATGCGCCCCAGTAAGGGCCCTCGAGTCGCGAGTGTGGAAAAAGCTAGTGAGCACGTACTAGCCTTGCTCTGCCACACCACAAATAATAACACGCAGTTCCGAAGCCACGTGTCACCTCGCGAGCATCCCGCCGAATGTGATTCCGACTAAAGAGCACGATATCGTCGCCGCAATAGGCCTCACAGCGCAACCCCAATGCACTCAGTGGGCGGAGAACAAAGGACCACTGACTCTATTCCTCGAGCACGCGTACAAGAAGGGATGAACCTTTGGCTCTCAGTCATTGCTGCCCCAGAAGAAGAAAGCAAGCATGGTCCGTCGAGATCGCAAGGGTGGCTCCTTCTCTGCTCTTGACTCGCGCTCCCCGGTATGTGCGTAGAGGCAATACCATCGTAATTCCACTTCAAGGAGCAGCCAAACCACTTTCGCCATTGACGTCTCAGTTCTATCTATAACTATCCGTCAATCTTGTCAGCTCTCAACCGTCATGCGCGCAGCCTGGCCAGATTATCCTATTATGAAACAATGCCAGCTAGTTGCACCCCGTCTCCGAAGAGCTGGGAATGGCGGATATCGCACTATGTGTCTATCTCATAGCGCGAAGCCCGGGATGGCCAACCCTCACCACATTGGCGCTCGGTAGCCCAGACTCTCCGCCTCTCTCACGAAGACACGACCTGCCTTACCCGTTTTAGTGTCGCCACTCATCATGGGTGATTGTATGGACCTCCCTCTGCGCCTAGTAGCACGGAAGGCTGCGTCTCCTTCCGCCAACCAAGATAAAGTCATTTCACTCACTCTCCAGCCACTCCAGGCACCTATACAATTTCACACTCGAACTTGCTTCACCTCTCCTCAATGGGTGAAGAAGTATGTAGCACTCTCCTTCCATCCCATACCAGTATATGCCTCCTTCCTCACGCCGTTGGCCAGGACCCAGAAGGAGCCCTCCATCAGAGGGGGCTTTCAGTTGTAGTGTGCTGCCTGCCCCTCCACACCAAGCGAAGACCACCCGCAGCAGGATCTGATCAATCCTACTCATCCCGCAGCAAACACGGTACCAAGCATGACACCTAAGCAGGCGATCATACCAACTCACCAATCCAAGCCAGCCCAGCCCAGGACCCCCATCAGGAGCATCCATACCAACTCCATCCCAGACCAGAAGCTGATCTATAGCACGAGAGCACGCAGAGTGCCGTAAAGCTTCGGCGTAGCGGCACTCCTGCAGTCTGCATGTGCCAAGCGCCAGCCAGGAGCCTTACCCAACGAAGTGCATAGGAGCCCCAGGATGCAACAGGGCATGTGACGACAGGACCAAGGAGCATCAACACACACGATCAGGACAAGCAAAGAACCAAGGAAGCGACGGCAGAAATTGATAGCGATCGCCAAAGGCAGCTGAACCGCTGAAGCGAAAGGAACCAGCGCAAGGACAGGAGCACTAGCGATTCCAAGACAGCGTCAATGAATCAACGCACAGCGGTCGAGAGAGCCAATCCGTACCCAGAGCGCCACAGCACAATCAATCCTAGCCAGTCCCAGAAGCACGATGAAAGGCGAAGAGCACAGAAAGCCCCACCAGCAGCCAGCGAGCCAAGAAAGAGCCGCACTGAAAGACACCGACTATGCGTGACAAGGCACCCACAACGTCAGAAGCCCACGCAGAAAGGTGAGGGGCAAAGAGGCAGTGGGCGAGGGGCATAGACCAGAGTCAGAGCGGATGGGCTCTGGGTTCTCCCCTTCATCTGCTGCAGGCTCGACTCGAGGCAAGCCACGAGATGGGAGCTGAATGCTTCTCTTTTGCGCCACTGTATTGTGGTATGAGTGCATGTGGCTGCAGGCCCGGAACTGGCCCAGAGAAGGCAACAGGGCACCAGGCTAGGCAGGCCACCAAGGCTGGCAGGCGGCAGGCACCCCAAGGCAAAAGGCAGCCAAAGGCTGCAGGGAAGGCAAAGCACCCACATAAGTGCTTGGTCAGGGAGCATGAAGGCACTCAGAAGATGGCAGGAATGGCAAGCAGCCTCAAGTGCTGGCAGGGAGGAGCATGACAGCCAAAAGCTGGTCTAGGATATGCAAGAGCACCCAGCAAGGCAGGCCAATAGGCATAGTAGCCTACTAAGTACGGAGATCCTCATGCTCCTTTAGCCTCCACAGCTGGTGACTCGTGCCTCTCCGATGCATGGCTCTGTTCCCTGGTTATGAGTCCGCATGGGTCGTCATGAACCGCCAAAATACAAATACCCCCCCATCATTATGCCGCCAATTAAACGCCAAAGGAACTCCCGCCATTCCGCGGAGCGACACTTACCTGCTCAGCGCTTATCCCCGACCACAGCCCTGACAACTCCGGCTCTCCATCCACCTCGAGTACTATCCCGCTCAGTCAGCATCGCTTTTCAAGATCCTGCCTTGGCGTCCGCTTCTGCACCGCTGTATCCCGTTCCGCCCGTCCGCTTTGCTGAGTCCCCCGGAAAAGACCCTCGCGGATGTACCCAAATTCCCGTCTCCCTAATCACGCTCTCCAATTCCCCTGGCCATTACCGCCGTCCTGAGCGCAAATCCCGCCTTTCCACAATCACGGCGCTGTACCCCCAATGGTCCGTTCCCTCTCTACAGTGTGCGTTATATCGCCTCAGCCTACAGCATCTGGTCCTAATGCATTTTCAGCCCACTTTTTCCAGAGACAGAACCGGCATGCAAAGGATAAAGGACCAACCGGAAGAGCACCACTTCTTTTTTTCTCTGCCATAGTTGAGTCCTCTTCTCTCTAACATGTTCATCCCGCCAACACTTGTGACCTCTAGAGTGATAAAAATGTGACCAGGGTCACATTTACACTTATATTATTATGAAAGAGATGAATAAGTGGCAAAGATATTACGAACTTGTGACCACCTTTATATGTGACACAATTCGAGAAATGAGGCTGTTGAGAGCCTCAAGATGAGCGTCTAATAAGATAAAAATAAATAATCTCGACCAAGAAGGTAGGCACCATATGATATATAGAGGGGCTTATATGCAAATAGGCAAAAAGTGGAACATGTTAACATGGTCTAAACATATAACTAAACTAGTTTCCCATAATTGTCACTTGCGTACCATCAGCTCAATTTCCTTGATATATATGGTCTGCCAGCCCCTAGAACCCACTCGCCCCATATTGTGTGTAGCGCCAATCGAATAGATGGTAAATCCTGAAGTCCAAGTGCCAAGACTCTAGACTGAATGACCGATTCAGTGTTGGTCTGTGCGGGGATCGGAATTTAGTCGGGTATATTACGAAGCTTCACAATATTCTGGGTTGTCCCAAAAGTGGGCCCTCAAGGAGAGTCCCTTATAATACAAGGCCAAGCTAATGAACATATCCCAGCAGTGCAAAAGAGTCTATGAGAGACCAACATCTGTTATCTGGAATACTTATCACTAGAGAGAACATCCAAAGATATAGGAAACCGAGTTGGCCTTATTGCGTAATCATCTTCACAATGCAACCAATAGTTTATGGCAACTTTAATTTGTTTACGTTGCGCGGAAACTAGATTCCTCTCGAGCTAGCTCGATTGTGACAGATATGACTCAGTGAATATGAATGCTGTAATATCAAAGACTGTGTAGCAATAGGGGCGTGAGGCCAAGATAGTAGAAAGAAAATTAGGAGACTTAGTTGTGGTGCAGCCAGGTATAAGGTTCATAGTAAGAAGCTCGCGCCTCGGAATTCAGGTGTAGCCCATTTTACTTTAGTGTGAAGGATAGACAGAGCATAGAGAAAGTGCTTCAGCCCTCCCGTGAGGTGTCTATATTGATGCACCCCCCTCCGTCCAATTGAAACGCAATAGAGGTGTCCTGACTCATAGCTCAAGCAGGGCTATCTCATGCCCTGCGTATCCAGCAACTAGGGATGATACCATTTCCTTTGCCTCTATTTATCCCAACCTTTATGTACAAGTAGGAGTAGTCGTCCTGGTTAAGCAATGAGGACTTGTTGAATAAGAGTCCATGAACTGTGTCATCGGAGCTGTCCAGGCCTAATGCCATGTGTGTGAGAGACTGATTTATCATAAGAGCCGTGTTTTTGAGTGAGGTGAATTGTTGACAGCAAGGGAGTATAGATGGTAAGTAACAAAGTCCAGAGAAGTACAAATGTGGGTCTGAAGGCAGGAGGTAGTCTAAGTAAGAGTGTCGATGTAGAAACTTTGTTGTATACTTTACTTTTTCCTCCTTCCATTGTCCTACAATTGCCTTGCGTGTTGAACTGCTCTGGTGTTGCTTCTCTAACAGTCTGGATCTATGCTTAATAAAAGCGGGATTGAGGGTCTGCTCACGTACGGTGATGAAGGGCTTGCGGTTAGAGGATCGTATGTTTGAAGTATGACCAGCTGCGGAGAGCCGTAGATCTGTGTCTGACTTTATTGTGCTCTGATCTCAGGAGTACAATGTAGGTTCTAGTCCCTCCAGTCTGCCTCTCTGCTGCTTTCTGTGTGAGTGGGGCTGGAGGTGGCTGTGGGTTGGTCTCTGGCTGCCTTCTTCTTGCTCCATCTTGCAGACAGGGATCCTCCATGGTCCTCCAGCAATGGGAAGTGCAGCTGCTGAGTGGCGTCTCTGTCATGGGCACCTCCCAAAACAACCTTCCTGGACATTGGTAGCTAGTCTCCCTGGCTGGACAGAGGAGTGCTCTCTGGGGGCTGTCTGAGGAGAGGGTTGACAAGGGGCTGCTCCTCTAAGTCGCGGAATCTCACGCCTCCAGGAAGCTGCCAACACTGGCCACTGGACATCAGGTCTCGCGGTCAGTGAGCGACTTGACAGCTGGTTTCCGGCATTCTCACGGGCAAGCTTGCGCATACCATGGTGTATATGCTGCTGGACCACCACCCAAGAGTACATCTGAAGTGTAGCCCAGGCTCTCCGGCCTTCTCTCTCCATGCTTCCTGCTTCCAACTTGGTGTTGCCGATACAGCCCTGTTGACGCCCTTCTCCACAGGTACTCGTTCTCCGCTCAAAACCATTCCTATGCACCTCCTCCGCATACGTCTTCGATAATGGCAATAATGTTCCTCCTCTCCGCTTCTCCTTGCCTTGCCTCTCCTCGCCTTCTGGGCAGCTCGCTGCTCCAGCGCCTTCAGCAGCAGTTTGAGGGCCTTGGGCGGCTCCCACCACGAGCAAGCAGCAGCAGCAGAAAGCAAACACCACGAGCAGCAAGAAGAGGAAGAGCACCAGGCAGAGAGAGTTACAGCAGCACCCAGCAGGATAAGCACCTACAGCAGCAACATTATGGGAGCACCCACGGCAGCAGCAGCACCGAGCCACCCAGCAGCATTCAGAGTCAGCCGCCAGGGGGTGGGAGGTAGTTCTGTCCGTTCTTGCCAGCAGGCTGGCAGAGTGAAGGCACGCGTTTTCCTCTTACTTCCGCCATGGTGTTTCCTCAAGTGTCTGCTGGCAGCAGATCTTTCCCTCTGAATGCTACAGCTTGCAAGCTGTCATCACTTTTTATATCCGTGGAGCTGCGACATTCAATCCTCCCATCATGTCGCCAGTGAAACACTTTGCATACCGCTACGCATCCGCCATGCAGTCCTATAGGATCTTGATGCATTCCGTTTCATCCGCTAACGCATCGCTCTTCTGCTAAGCAGTTCCATCTTCGCTGTTCTCCCCCGGAAAGCCCTCGCGGATGTGTCATCCCACTTCATCCGCTTCCATCTGCTAGGTTCCTACGAACAATCCACTTTACACAATCCCCCGCGCTAACATCCTCCCACGTCCGTTCCTTCTGTTGTTGTCCTGCTCTGCTTATTGCAATTTGGGACACTTTTGAGAGCCCGATAAGAACGGATGAAAATTTGCTCGGTTCCGCATGTGGTCCTTTTTTGCATCCGTCTGCCAGTTTTGGATCTAGCCTTTACATTGAAGTCAATGAAGTAAAATATTTTCCCTAATTTTGGTTTGTATCAACAAATTGTTCATATTGTTTTTTAATATGTACTTCCTTGAAGAGAAATTATATCAAATTTTAGTTTTTCTAATTTGTGAAAATTTCCTTCTTTTAACAGCTGAATTAATGTGCATTTATATTCATTGTAATCAGTTTTTTTCTTCCTCATGATTAATGCCTTTCATAATTAGGTTTTGGCAGCGTCTCGTGAGATCTTGGTTCACGTTGTTCTTTAATCATCCAACCGATCCACCTATTGCCGCACTTCTTTCTTTTTCAGTCTTCCATTTGGTCATCTTCGAATTCAATTAGTGAAAATCTCCTTTTTTCTGCGCTCCTCCTCTCTCCCCTGCCAAAAAATTCTGCATAGCAATAATTCTGCTTCTCGATTTGATCAATTTCCTATGTCTCTTGTTCTTGCCAATGTAAACATTAACCCTTACTAGGATTAGCCATCTATAATGTCACCTCCTTTTTTCAAATTCGATTTTAGTCAGAAATCGTATTGTCTCTCATCTCTCTCACTTCTCTGGGTATTTGGTTTAAAAACCACAAATCTCCTTGCCTTTATTTCAATGTTTCGTCTCCTTACCACATTTGTAATATTCTGTGTCTTTAATGGCGCTTTTTTTGTAAATCTAATATGAACTTCCTCTTGGATGGTTAGTCTCTGCATCGCAATATCTTTGTAAAAAACTTGGTATACCTCATCTACTCCATCCATCATTTCTCTTCTTTCTGTTATTTCCAAAGCCTTCAGCCAAATATTTTCTAATCATATCTCAGCTAGTTTGTCCTTTTTCTTCCTCTATGTCTTTGAAAAATCGTGAGATATGAATTCTGATCTGTTCATCTCCCATTTCAAGCATTCCAACTTTTATCTTGTTTCAACCACTGTTAAACTCTGCGCTATCAAGTATCTCCACTCATCTTGTCTCTTGTTTATCTTCTTCTTCACCATTTTTTTGGAATCTCTCATCATACTTCACCATCATTGCTGAATATTCTCCACTTTTTCATCAGTTTTTCCCTGTTCTTTGCTCAATATTTTCCTATGCTCTTTCAATAGGTGTCTGATTTTATTTTAAGTCTTGGCATTCCCTGCCATAATCATCCTGTACAGTTCACTCTTTCTTATCTTCTAGTCTTGCTTTAAACATTGTCTGAATTTACTTGTCCTCCAGATGGTGGGAGCGTGGAAAAGAAGTTGGGGAGCCAGAAAAGCTTCTTACGTCCATTTTTAAACCAATTTGGGATCATTCAGGTTCTTTCTAAACCCTAATCCAATTAGTGAAATAGCCAATTATAATCCAAAATTGAAAAATAAAAATTGGAGAGAGAAAAACCCGCAATAAACAATAAAAAGAAATAGAGAGAAAAATCTTCTTCAGGTTTTCCTCTTAACCTTAAATGCCAAATCAATATAATAAGTAGAAAGTGAAGGAGAAAAAATAAAAAGGTTTAAAAAAGAGCACACAAAAAAATTTGAGAAAATAAAAATAAATTATTCAGTTCTTCAACACCTTAATCCATTGAGAATTTCTGCAAAGAAAAAAGAGTAATAAAATATGGACCAAAAGAGTAGTATCAAAAAAAAAAATCCCAAAGAAGAAAAGAAACAAAAAAAGAAAATTCTGTGAGGCTTCCCCTTTAAAATATTATAGCTATAAGATGGAAATTATACAAATATTAGGTTTTAAAAGAGAAAAAATGAACAGTAAAGCTGTAAGGGGAGGTTAGCCAAACTTAAGGAAAATAAAAAAGACACACTGCACTTTATTATAGTTATCCAAGGCCTCTTGTGCATAACTCTCTCCAAGCTTTCAAAGCCAAGTTTCAAACTGTTGATAAAATCCAGAAGAACACTCTGCAATAACACTCTCCCTGTCGGCTATTCCCGTCCATCTTATCACACAGCAATGTCCTGTGAAAAAGAATTTCAAAGCCTTTCTTTCTCAGTTTCCTCAGCTTCGTCTTAAAATATTTCAAGCCTTCTAGTTAGGCACGTGTTTACAAGTTTCTTTAACTCTCACTCTCCCCGTCCTTTCCAGACAAAAAACGTAATAAAAATTAAAAGAGGAATAAAATAAAAACAGTATATTAAAATATCTAAAGGGAGCCTCTAACCTAAAATATTACAAAATCAAAAAAGCCCTAAAAGAAAAAAATAGATATAAATAGAGCAAAAAACCAGTCCATGGTTAGCAAGTGCAAAATCACACGAATAGAAGTCCAGCCCATAAGAGAAAAAAATAAAAGCAAAGCCTTACTTTGACACTTCTGCCGTTTAATAAAAAACCTACCGCTTATTCATCTGTCAAAACTTATTTACAGATTCTTTTTTCCCCTTACGGGCGTGATCCTAAGGTCCTTTTAAGTCTTAGAATAATAAAAGAAAAATCCTCACCAAACCGACACACTTTCTCTTTCAACCTCTTCCATTCGGAGCTGTGACAACTTCAGCAGCTTTGATGGCTGCCTCTCTGCCACTGGCAAAAGGGCTTCTCCTGGATCATCCAGGGACTTTGTGATATCCCTGGGATCTACAGGGCATGCCCTTCACTATCACCATCTCTTTGGGATGGTTTAGGTCCATTTGGACTGTCCAGGGACAAAGACATCAGCTGCAATCTCAGACCTCCGAGATTACATGCAGGATCGTTGCGATGCCAGCTCCTCCCCTCTCTGGGAGGCTGTTAATTCAGATCATTTTTTTTTTGTACTGAGAATAATCCAAGAGTTTCTGGATCTGATTAGCCAACACACTCTGGAGTGCTTGTCCAAAAAAGTACGCTAATAACTGGTTTATATTTATTCAGATCTTCTGAGTTCACTTATTTCCTCGTTCAGAGGGCTGAGATGACTTTTTTTTGTGATGAGAATCATCCAAAAGTTTCTAGATCTGATTAGCCAACACACTCTGCAGCACCTTGTCAAAAAAACTATGCTAATAACTGGCTTATATTTATTCAGATCTTTTGCATTCACTTATTTCCTCTTTCAGAGGGCTGAAATCACTTTTTTTGGTAATGAGAATCTTTATAAACTCCTGAACCTAACTGCATTGCATTGTTATTGAATATTTACATCATAAATGAGATATCTTTACATGCTTTACTTCAGATTCTCCGAAATCATTTTTCCCATTTCTCTGGGCTGACACACTCAGTCAGCATTTAGCTCAAGTTAGCATGCCCTTTGCCACCCACACTAATCTGCAGGTTACAAATATCATTGGCTCCTTTTATACTTTGCCCTTCGTGGCTGGCTACTTTTAATTTGATCTGAAACATCTGCAAAGTGAAGGACAATTGGAGAGCACATCCATATTTCTTTACTTAAAGAGGAGTGATTTAAAAAAAAAAAACACTCTATAATAACAATTCTTAAAATAATCTGAAATGCAGCCTGGTGTGGAGATTCTGAATGTAATTCAAATTTCCTGAAGATATTTGAATGTAAATTGGACTGAAATCAATAATGAAATTTATTGAGAGAGACATGGAAAATGTGCACATTTTTGACTGAGAGCCTTATTAATTTTTGGCAGTAGAATCAG
Organism: Laticauda laticaudata; assembly: GCA_004320025.1. NCBI lineage: Eukaryota > Metazoa > Chordata > Lepidosauria > Squamata > Elapidae > Laticauda > Laticauda laticaudata. The sequence goes on from BHFT01010255.1 coordinate 19,776, forward strand.
CAAAGATTTATCAGTTTAGTAATTATTAAGGTGCCAAATTATATTTGTTGAGTTCTTGGTGCTCTCTGAGTTTTTGTTTTTGTTTTTTTTGCTTGCAGATATTTTATTATCGAACTAGATAATATTATCATTGTGAAGTTTGCTCCTGTTTATATATGATAACTTTCCTTGCCAGTGTTGATGAATGTGCGTGGATTTTTCCTTCTAAATTCAAGGGTTTTTCTGATTCTTTTCATCTGTCTGTCTGTTTGTCTGGTGTTAATCCCTGATTATCAGGATGTATTTTGCCAGAAAGGATATGTTCTGATCTTTTTGTCTCCATCTTAGCTTTTTTATTGTCTCTTCTGAATGGTGTGTAAATGTGTTTATTTTTGCATGTTTATTGATGGCTGACTTGTATATTTGCAGTAACATGCAAATATTGCAAATGTAGTTTGGTTGAATTAGCATTACATAACAGAATAATTGCTTCAAAATTTAGTGGCATATTCTTATTATTGTGTTTGACATAACATTTATTTTTATATTTTGTTCAAACTAGGAAGTGCATTGAAAATTTTTGGGGCAAAGAGAAAATTATTGTTTCCTTTCCTTATGTCAAGGAAAAATTAAACTTGATAAAGTGCTTTTAGTGAGGAAAATGCTATTGTGCCTGGAGTCATCTATGCTTTTTATGCTATTGGGCAATTGTAGTGGATGTGATTGATTCTGAGCCATGAAATATTGTCAACTCTTAGCAATCATGTAGATAGACGAATTTTCTCTAGGATATTCTGTCCACAACCCAGTCCTTCAAATCTTCCACCAGTTCACCCATTACCGTTGCTACTAGTTTTCCTCTTCTCTTTCCTTCCATCTTTCCCAGCATTATAGACATCTCCAGAGAGTTAGATCTTCACATTATATTGTATGCACAAAGTATGATAATTTCAGCCTAATCATTTGTACCTTGAATGAGAACTCTGTATTGATTGGCTCATTGATTTATTTGTTTGTTTCCTTGGCTAGCCATGATAGCTCCAGGAGTCTTCTGGCTCCATCTTTTTTTTTCAAACTCCAACTTTGTGTCCATAAAGAACACCATTATTTGCAGGATACTGGTTGATAATTCTTTCACTGTTGATAGAAGATCCTAAAAGGTACAAACTACCCACTACTTCAATATCTGTCAATCAAATCTTTAATATGGTCATAGAACAACATAAGGGTGGAATACAAACTGTAACTGTAAAAACTAAAAAATATAAAATTCACAGAGTTAAAAAAGCAGGTTTAAAAGCTAGCATAAACAATTAAAAAAAATTATAAAAAGCAGTAAAACATTAAATAAATATAAAAGTTAACATGGAGTTAAGTAAATCAGAATACAAAACACCAACAAGTTAAATATTTATTTTGGCAAATTTCAGGCACAGATCATCATCTGATATATTTTAATTACTGCTGCACAGAACATAGTAACATTGTATGTTATAGCAGGATTAGTATCAGAATGAATCCAAAATAAATGATAAATACATAGTAAAAACATTTAAAAACAAAAACCTTACAGTACTAAATGTATGTCTCAACATTTAAAAAACCTGGCGTAATCTATATTTTTTTATTTAAATTCTTTATATTATTCAGTATAATTCTATGGAAGTTATAACATCTACCTTTAAGAAATAATTAATTTAAAATGTACTAACAGGTAGAGATAGTAGGAAAATCGTATTTATGAAAATATTTTAGGTTTCATATTAAAAGGTATGTTAAAATTCACACATAGGCAGAAGCTATTGAGAGAATAACTGGCAGATAAACTATAATAAATATTCTAGAGAAATTGACAGGTTCAAATTTTTATTTGAATATATAGCCAGGTATACAATCAACATGCAAATTTGTTTAGATTAGAAGCTTGTTTTTTGTATATTTTGTAAATATAAAATTAATAATAATAAATGTAAAGAATTCCAATGTACTTTTGATTAAACAAAATATAAAATAAGAGAAGCAATTTATCTTCAGAGAGTCAAGTAGCTTGACTCTCAGATAAACAAGTAGCTGGTGAGAACCTCGGAGTATTTTACCTCTTCCTTTTTTTCAAAACTTTCAAATCAACATTTGGTTGAGAGACAGGAGTCATTGTCAGCTAACTACGACTTTCAACAGCACATCTTATCAGCAAAAACTATCGTAAATTATCAAGAAAAGAATCAATAAAATGGAACTAGGCCTTGCCTGATAGAGGAGCTTGGATAATTAAATGGAGCACTGAGAAAAAGCATAATTGATATTTATGCCACCTTCTCTATTTTGTAGTATTTTAGAATTAGTTTCTAGTAGAAGTATATGAAGGCAGCCATCCTCTCTTTTTACAGGAAATCCAGAAAAGTGTTTGAGCCCCAGAGAAAATGACAGAGTGAAACCTAGCCATGCCAAAACCTAGCTAGGAAGAGTGATATCACACCATAAAGACTGGAAAATATTATCCTCTGCTAGATGATGATCACTCTCTTGGGCTTTTGGAATAGCTATTGCTATTTTTTCAAATAGTAGCTGAGATCCTGAAGAGCCTTTGCTAGTCCTTCCTTACCAAGCAAGGTCCAACAGTATATGGGAGAGTAATTTGGCACAGCATAATAGTAATAAATCAGCTACACATGTGAATCTGGAAATCAATAGTTTGTCAACTAATCCTTTTCTAGAGCTTGGCATCCCAAAGGTCTCATAATATTGGAAGCTGCCAGTCAAATCTGCAGGATGATCCTTCTGCTCTAGTACCAGATGCTTCGGGCAGACAGGGCTCGTCAACCTTGTAAGGTAGCCCGTCTAGGGGAAGGAAAACCCTGATTACAA
>BHFT01010256.1:0-19340 GCA_004320025.1 Laticauda laticaudata
AAGGTTGAAGAAGAGGCCAGTGCCACAGTGGGCTCATCCACCTCCGACGTTTTGAGAAAATTTGAAAACTCTGGTGCGAAATTATAATATCGTTTATCGTACCCTGTTGGTGCTGGGTATAATGCTGCTGATGCCCATTGATTTTGTATTAATTCAGCAAACATACGAAGGACAGGAATAGTTTCAGCCTCATTAGCTGGTTGTGAGAATATTAAATCCTCGGATTCGTCCTGAGACCCTGTTGACAATGGATGAGGGTTTGATATGCTTAGTTTAGCGGTGTTCTTTGCTTTGAACAGTAAGGATTTAAAGAGGTGCGGGTGAAAAAGGCCAGAAAAGGTAGGTTGGTCCGGAATGAGGCCTTCGTCCTCCGAGATTCCTCATTCTAGTGGGTCAGCCTCTGAAAACCCCAAGTCCATCTGATGGATCGACCCCACCTCCATGGGAATATCCTGATCCTCAAATTCCACTTCCTCCTGAAGACCCTGGGCTGGTACGTTAAGAACATTGGGGAATACCTGAGTTTGATATTGTCCCATATGCGCAAAGGATTGAGCGGACAGGGATCCAGCATTGGAACTGGCTGAGAAGTGTCTGGTCCTGATGGATTGCTGAACTCCAGCCGCAATTCCCCTTTGAATCGCCATCTCCATCCATTGCCTTATTTCGATGGGAATCCCTCCTCCTGTCTTAGGCCGGTGACTGTAGGGGTGAAGGTTGCCTCTGGGATTAGCCGGGCAGTGCTCATTGGAGGAGATGTGCCTTTGGGAGGTTGTCCAGAAACAGCCTGCCCGGACTGGGTAGATAAGTCCAAGGGCCCCAACAATGGACTTGGGTCCTGATCCAATTGTTGTGTCATAGCCATCTTGTCTTCCTCCCTGGGTCATTTCTGCAATTGCCTTTGCAAAGCTAGGTACTATCTATGGGCATCATTATCTGCTGCCTTAGAGGCCTTTTTGGGGCTTATCTCGGCTTATCCCTTTTTCGGGATTTATCACTGGCTTATCTCGGGACTTATTTGTCTTGGAGCAAAAAGTGTTATCATCTTCCATTGTGGATCAATGCCCTCTTAATGTGGTTTTCTCTTGCGTCTGACTTTAATTTTTATTTTTTTTTTTAATTTTAATTATTATTATTAATATTTGCACTTTGGGGTGATGCCTTTCCCTGTGGTTGAAAGTAGAACGCTCCTCCAGGAGAGTAAGTCTATATATATCTATATCTTTATATACACACCCATGTACATATACATATGCCTATATCTACATGTAAAACTGTGCATATGGTAAACAGTATCTAAGGATCCCCAACAAGGGAAACCCCCAAGCGCTCCAAGTGAGAACTTTCTGGATCCCTAGTCCCCAACAAGGGAAACCAGCTATACAGGATCTGAGGTGGATTCTTTCCTGTCAAAACAAAATGTTTCGCTGTTTAAAATGGCACTTGTGGCTTCACTACAAAGAAATGATCCAAAGGCAATTGCAAGGAAATGCCTGTTTAATGATTAGTCTGCTTATCCAACGTGAGCCAGACAAGGGAGAGCTAAACCCAGGGAGAATGAAGTGGGAAGGTACTGCCCCGGTCCCCAAAAAGGGAAACCAGCGGGGAATGGCACCTGTGATATTTAGGCATGAACTTGAGCCAGCTGCTGAAAAAGGCAGGAAGCCAGAATCTCCTCTGCTCATGTCTGAGAAGTCTAATGAGCTTCTGCTGCTGAGGCTCCAACCTGTGAGTTAAATGCTCCTGTCAGACGAAACAGTAAGGCGAAGTGAGCCATGGCTGCAAGCGTTCCGCTACGATTTCAGAGAAGATAGTCAGAAAGTTAGATAAGGTAATTGCCTGAAGTGGTCACTTCAGGCTGCCTGCGGAGTGGCAGGCTACGCTAGTTACAAAGAAACAGTTTTTAAACTGATTGAGGCAACCTAATAGAGGCACAAGCCTGAAAAAAGCCAAATTAAATGGGGAAAAATTTTACAAGCCGAAATAACCCAAGAGCAAACCTGAATTTGAATAGCTGAATCAGAAAAAATCGTTCCAGTCAGGGAGTGCACAACCTCTTACCACGAAGGCTGAACTAAAATTGGGGGACGCTGGGGAGGTGTCCCATGGAGGAGGAGGAGCGTCTAAAGTTTTAAGCCCAGCTTTTCCAGAAGAGACTGAAGCACCTCCCACTTCTGGATGCTCTGAACAGCTCATGGGAGAAAACCTTGCTCACATTCACGAATTTTTAATGACCTCCTAGAGAATAATAATCATTTTCATAACATTGTGATTTCCTTTTCATCATTCATTTTTGATCCTAACATTTATAGAAATCATTTAAATATTGACATATTATGATCATTCCCATAGAAATTCATTACAGCATTACCTTCAGAATAGTTTCCTTCAAACTGAAACTGCTTAATACAATCCACTTGAAAAGACATGCTTTGGATTACCTCCTACTTTGGAGAGGTGACTGGGAACCTGGGGGCAGAACTTGTCCATCACAATCCATTGTTTTTTTCAAATTCTTTTCAAAAAGAAGAACCTCTTCCTTTGCTGTCATTGTAGGTGGGGAAACTATTTTATTTTAGAGGACTTTGGAAGTGATGGACAGTTTCCATTGTCTTTATAAGATTAACATTTTGTCATGATGATTTTAGTTTGTTTCATAATGTTTCGATTGAATTGTGATTACCTTGCAAGTGCACATATTGCTGCCCACATCACATCAAATACTGAACCATTCAGGATACCGTGCCACTGATTTTTTAGTATGATGTAAATGAAAAAAAAAGAAATATGTAATATAGAAAAACTCCAATTTTTATTTATAAAATAATGTAATATCCCTTGCATTATTTTACTGTTCAAGTTAAATTATTTATTTAACCACATTAGAAATGTATAAGCATAAAATGTATAAGCATAAAATATATAAGCATAAAATGCAAAAAATAAAAAAAAATCATAAAATAGGCTGTAAAAATGTAGTAAAACAGTTGCACCAATTATAATGCAGTGGCAAACAGAAAAATAAATTGACTATCTAAGTGGAAGTGCTTCACAGAAACCATGCTGAGCCTTTAAATAGCTTCAGGTGCTTTGTGGTTTCTAGGAACAGATCAAATGACTAACAAGGCCTAATATCTATGTTAAACTGCATTCCTATTGGCTACAATGTCTGGTCTATCAATGTTTTCATGAATATTAAAGGTTTAAATAGAAAAAAATCTTATTTTTCCTGTTTGCTTTTTTTTGAATTGTGCCCATTTAGAAAAGAAAATATATTTACTGCCTTCTTGTGGTTATCTAGATCTGAACTATTTGAGCTTGCAAATTACTACCCACAAACCATGAAACACTTTACACTTTTTAATTGCATCAAGATCCTCCAATTGTACCTGGAAACAAACTAACAAACAATCCAGCAGTCACAATTGAGGTAAAGCACTAAATAGCATATATGTTCACCCAGCAGTTAATTTTCTTCTAATAAAATAAAATTTTTATCAACTTCAGAGTGTCTAAACTCTACTATACATTTTGGGTTGGTTTCAATTTTTGAAATCAATATTTCATTTTCACCAAATTCTGTTCTCCATAAAATGCCATAACAAACTTGACATGGGTTGTTGTATGTGACTTCTCGTGACTTTGAATCTGATGATAACTTCTGTCCCATCTCATTTATTCACTGAAAAAAGAAAATTTTCAGACTTTGCAGCATAGTTTTATGCACTGTTCAAAAGAACAGAAGTATGCAAAGGACTATACATTTTAACTGACTATTTGAAGTTACAATTGCACTGAAACAAGTGTCTAAGTTTTCATACTTATGTCCATTGCAGCATCTCCATGGTCATGTGATAAAAATTTGCACACTTGGCAACTGGCAGGCATTTAAGACAGTTGCAGTGTCCAAGTATTATATGATTACCATTTGTAACATTCCCAAGGAGCTTTTGACAAGCAAAGTTAATGGGAAAGACAGATTCGCTTAATCACTGCATGTTATATGAGCCCTGGTGGCACAGTAGTTAGAATGCACTACTGCAGGCTAACTCTGCCCACAGTCTAGAATTTGATTCTGACTGGCTCAAGATCAATTCGGCCTTCCATCCTACAGATTAAAATGAGGACCCAGATTGTTGGGGGGCAATATGCTGACATTGTAAACTACCCAGAGAGTGCTGTAAAGCATTAAGGGGCAGTATATAAGTCTAAGTGCTGTTGCTATGATTCACTTAACAGTCTTCATTATATCTATATAATGAAGACTGTTAAGTGATAATTTGGAAGATAACTTGGGTGCAGATTTGGTTGTTGCCCACCCACTTATTTCAGATTTTCTGACATGGAATCATTTTCAGTTTCTCTCTTTCCCTCCCTCCCCCCCTCTCTCTGTCCCCCCTCTCCCTCCCTCCCCCCTCTCTGTCCNCCCCCTCTCTCTGTCCCCCCTCTCCCTCCCTCCCCCCTCTCTGTCCCCTCCCTCTCTCTCACACACAGTAAATAAAAACAGTAGAGAAAGTTAGTGATAACACTTATGAATTGAAAATGTAATTCTGGCATCACTTGAAATAAGAACAGTATCTGGAAATAAATATTCTGACATTGCAAATGTTAAAATTAATTCCCACTTGAAACAGATTTATTTAATTGAGACATTTCACAAACACAAAGACATCATATCCCAACTAACACAACTATTACGTTAATTGCCATGTCCCCCTTGAATTTCTTGAGTGGATGTGAAGTAAGTAGTTTGTTATTGCCTTCTTTTCCAACTTCACTCATTTTGCTAAATTGCATTTCTTTAAGTGAGTGGGCTGATATGCTGCAAGTGTTACTAATTCCATTGGCTTTCTTTCTTCTCCTCTTGTTTGAAAGAGAAGATCAAAACCTCAAGCCACTTTTTATTTTTAAATGATGTGTTTCCATAAACAAAACCAAACTTCTGAAATAGCCACTTTATTAAGAGTAGGTGTTCTTGAAAAGTTTTGTTTTTGACCAGCTGCAATATAAAAGTATATGCAAATGCTAGAAGTATTTTTTGAAAAAATCCCTACATACAAGTTTAAAATAGGCCAATTAGGAAGATAGAGGTTTTATAAATACTCTTCCCTGAATTCATATTATTTTGCATTTTGCCAAAGCATAATGGGAACTGCAGAGTTGGAACAAAATGAATATGCTTATTCTGGAGGAAGCGAGACAATGCTATGGAATAAATATGTGTGCATGTTTAGTACATGAGTGTTTTGGGATGGTGGATATTGTTTTAATGAGAGTTTAATCATGACTACAGTAAACCATATGAAATATTATACCAGAGATCTTCAGCAATTAAATGCACAAGTTAAATGAAAAATATATTTTACTTGTTTCATAAGTTGCTATTTTCTTACCAAATTGTATCTCTCTTTAGGTATCATTCATTCTCTGCACTTATTTTCCCAACCAATGTGTCCCTCAATTTAAAAGCAATATTTGGTTTCTGTCTGATTTATTTACCCTTAAATTCAGGACTGATCCCACTATGAATGGAAAATCAGATTGGTTCAGATACTCTTATAGAGAAGCCAGAATACACATGGTGAAGTTTCCTCTTCCCTTCCAGAATACAAACAGACTCAGAGAAAGAAGGAGAGGGAGAGGGAAAGGGGGAAAGAGAGAGAGAGAGAGAGAGGGAGAGGGAGGGAGATAGATAGATAGATAGATCTTGGGTAAAAAAATAAATCTACCTGACTTAAAGTTATAGTTCATTCATCTTAATGACAGTGGAGAAATTACAGAAGAAAAATACTTCTGGGTAAAAATTCAAAGGGAAAGTTGTAACAATGACAAAAATGGGAAGGGTTACATAATGTTATTCTTCCAAAGATGAACCTTTACAAACTTTTGCAATTCAAATTTTCTTCTGAGAAGAATAGCTATTTAACTAAGTGGGTTTATTTCTAAACATTACACAAGGAAAGTTTTAAATTTAAAGCATGCAGAATGGTACCCATCTTTCCTCAGTGAGTTGGGGAAATGAATGGTTTCCTCTCCTTGTTTTTTATGTCTAGCCTGACTTGGATTAATAATGTAGTTTCCATGGCTACCATATTGAAATGATTTTTTCATTTGCCTTCCATTATGATATTTTATTTTTTATTTCCTGATCTGGCATTTAGCCCTAGAATTTCCAGCTGTTCCTTCTAAGTACTAAGGCACTCCTGCATAACTTTTCCAGGTCTATCAAGAGAATAGAGAATAGAATAGAATAGAATAGAGGAGAAGAGAAGAGAAGAGAAGAGAAGAGAAGAGAAGAGAAGAGAAGAGAAGAGAAGAGAAACACTTCTATAGCACTTTTGGTAGCAAAGGGGAGGTTAAAATTTTATTATATAATTAAGATAATATTGGTTTTACCCACTATATTTTTACCTGAAATCTGTGACCAAATCAGTAAATTAAAACTGCTTCAGGGTTGCTGTTTAGAGTCCTAGAGTATTATTTATTTTCATATACAGTATTTCTATCTGTAAAAAGCTGATGAGTTATATGATAAGCCTTTGAATATCTTTCTATTTCTGACTTGCCACACCCGATCAAATATTGTATTAAATGTCCAAACAATAATTTACAGATATAAATGGCATGCAATGCTTGTTCTGAATAAATCTGAGAGAACATTTTGATAGTCCCAGCACACTCTGTTCTGCAAGGCTGAAAAGGGAGAGAAATAATTGACATGATTCAAGGTTGCCAATAAACTTGATGAGGATATTTCATATTTTCCTAAGTACTATCCAGCTCTAGCAGCCAAGGACAGGTAGACCTTCTCTTTGGTAAAACAAAATTTGCTTTAGAAATTCTGTCAACTGAGAAGATATTTTCAGAGAAATTCTTGTTAGTGGGATGGGATGTTCTTTCACTTATTTATTTTGAAGGAGCTATAAGGACATTGTGTCCTGTCTTTCATTATGTAATATTTTTTTCCTGTGATTTAACTTACTTCCCATTGTTCAATTAAATCCCAAGAGAAACCCATTACCAATGATCATTTTGTAAAAAGGTGGTGCTGGTGTCATTAACTAAGGAAAACTCCTGCCCTTGATAAATTATTTGGCATTTTCTCCTGCCTTTACAGGTGTTTCTCAACCTTGGCCACCTTAAGATGTGTGAATTTCAACTCCCAGAATTCTAAAGAAAGTCAGAAAAATTATTTACTTTGATTTCTTTACTCACAAATTTGAGAATTTCTGAGAACCAACACTAGCTGTATCTAGCTCAACCTACCCTGACATACTACATGAACTGTGGAGAAAAGTAGGCTGGCATGTCATGGCATTACAAAAAGTTTGATTGCCTGGACTGCTTTCATACTAGAAGGAGAATCAAATTTCCATCAACTTCTTTTTCATGTCAGTGACACATTTTCATGTCATCTGGCCTGCAGTTCATATCTTCAGCTTGAAGTTAAAGCTTTTTACTCAAGACTTAATTAACTTTGTCCCTCAGGCTCATATTCTTACATGTATGAATGTTCTATTTATTAACCACTTTCTCCCTTATTTCGAAGAGTTAGGATTCTGAAGTTTGTCTAAACAGCAGAATTGATTCGGTTCCCATTCCTAATATAAAGTTTGTATGCTCATGGCATAAGTGAAGTATCATCAGAAGTAATTCCTTAATCAAACTGACTTTGTGTCCAGTTGTAACAGCATTAAAGACTAATAGGCACTCAAACTAGGAGCATATTGGAGAGTCACACTGTGACTGCATTCACATATTGTGCTAAAAGCCTAAATATGGTTTAGATTAGCATGCTGTGTGATCCAGTCAATTCTGGCATTTTATCACATTGTAATATGGTGGCCAGGAACAATGCAAAAAAAAGAAAAAACAATATGTGATTTAAATGAGAAAATAGGATGGGATGGATCAGCTAATCACAAATGCTTGATTAGAATCCAAGAATCAAAAATTTAGAATCAGAAACATCAAAACTTTTAGACATTAAAAATATGAGAATGAATGTGGCTACAATTCGCTTAAGTACATGAAACCTGGTAGATTCAATAATATAACAGTGTTCATCCAAACATGTTTATCCTACGTACAGATTTTCTCTGTCAGCACAGGAAAGTCTAAAAGAAAAAGGAACATGCAAACCTTTCATTCTCTCTAATGCTTAGAACAGGCGTGTCAAACTCGTGGCCCTTGGGACAGATGTATCATGTGCTGGTCATGCCAACCCCTGGTTTAGTGAAGGGGAAAAAAGCTGCTATAAGTCATGTGATGACAATGTGTCACTGTGGGTTTGACAACCCTGGCTTGGAAGGATCACTTGTTCCAAGCTTTTTTTGTGTGTGTGGCTTTGGTTCAGTGGCAACTATTAAACTAAAGGTAGATATTTAGTGATATATTGACTAATAATTATAGGCTATTTAAATCTTTCTAGCAATACAATTTGATTATCATTTACAGATGGTCGAAAAAATGGTAAGACAACACACAGAATTTCTGGATAGTTAAGTACAATGTAAGAAATATATAAACTAACCTGTTATATAAATTGGAGGTAAAGATAAAATTCAAGAAATGGAAGCATTTTATTAAATTTTGAAGTGCACATTACATTGATCACATTGTGCAAGAAAATATTTTGTCATTATTTATTTACAACTTCTATTGTTTTGGTTATGGATTTCCTGATATTCATGATAAAATAGAGGTTTTACAAGGTTTCATAGTGGAAGTAAATTGGGAATAGGAAGCCATATACCAAATTTTGCTGCTCTCCAACACAATATATGTTAAATCTTGTACTATAAATATTCTACACCAATCACAAGTCCTATTTCAGCAGCAAATGTTTATCATCAACTATCTCTTTTAAATATAGGATTCTCAGTGATAAATTATATTAATACTTAATTATGTATTAACATTTTTATATGTAAAATGTGCAAATTTTGAAAATTCTTTAGATTATCATTTTTCTGGTCATGCAATTTATAAGTGCAATACACATTTGTGACATATAAAAGTTATCTCAACTCAGGTGAAAACATGTTCTTTTAATATATTCAATTTGCATTCAAACCACATAGACAGTTGAAGTGGGTCAGAACATATGAAGACGTGATTACCAAAGTGGAATTATGGGTGCTTATTAAAGTAGTATTGCAGGGGAAATGTGCACATTTCATTTTTCAGCATGTCACTTCCTCTTGAAGAAGTGAGCAATATGTATTCCAAGTTTGAAAAGCTCTGACAAAATCACTTTTGATCTAATCAATAACCTACATACAATCACTGATATCGAAGAGATTACATGCCTACCTAAACGTACAATAGTTATTGAACAACTTGCATTACATGGTTGTGCAGGAAAGTATTATTTTTTCTAATCAACTCTCCCCTGATATATGTTTTGGGCAGGAATTGTGGGTAGAGACTTTGTTTTTCAAATCATAAAATGAGTGTTTTTATGTATTCTCTTTTGAGAGCAGAAAACTTGATGGTCAAGGATGTTTGATGGTTTAACAGTTTATTACATGTTTTAATGAATAAAAGTAAATAACCCATTAGACCATAATTTTGAGAGGACTTGTCTTATTCAACCTGCAGTTTACCATTCGTTATGAACTATTATGTGCTTGCTAGCCTGCTTGTTTTTTCACACAACCCAGGAACCAAAAAGTGAGTAACTTTTTTTTTCCTGGTTTTCTGGTTTAGTGTCTAGGAGACCTATAATAGGGGATATTATAAGCATGGCAATGCTTATCCTCATTCTCCAAGTCAAGAGGCTTCTAGAAGTATCTTCAACATAGAGGCACAATATTGCTATTCATGTTGATGTCTCTATCTTATGTTCTGTATTTTTGACATCTATATTGTTGATTTACTATCTCTACTACACTACCCAGCCAAATATGCCTGTGTCTATTTGGTAGGTCTTCTTGACTAACCTTTATTAGTGGCAATGGATTTATTTTTTTAAATTATGTATGTATATATTCACCATTGATCTGTATAATGCTTCCAATGCATGCACATGTGTGAGCATACCACAGTGGAGTAGCTGATACATTAAGTATATCCAGGATAGCTTATACTTTTGAGATCCTAGATCATAAAGCCACAGTGTAAAAATCTACATTTCTCAATGTTTATGTATGCCTAGACACCTTGAATATAGATGCAGGACTGTCCACTTAGTTGCTTTCCTGCCATTTGATCCCCCTCGAATTTATATAGTCTTCTTTCCAAAAATTCCTAACTTCCATGTTGCCACATAGAAATTTTATGAGTTTTGCTGAAGCCTATAGCCCATCCCTAGCCTTAAATCTTTTGTTGTGCTTTTAGTCAGATTGCTTCAGGAAAGGGTAGTTTGTTTTCAGAGGCATACCTTTGAGTTCAGCAAGTTCCTCAGCAATAATGCCTTAATTTTGTGGTGCTGGTGGTGAGCCAGATTATACCCCTCGAAGACATTTTACTGCATTTCTTACAAATTAGTCATGTTTTAGGAAGCTTGCTCCTGGCATTTATTTTCTTGTTTTATTCTTTGTAATAAACATTTTCAAAACTTTCTCCACCCTATTTTTCTTCGGGAGAGGATCAAATCCTAATTCAAAAACCAACCCAGGTTGCAATATTTGCAATTGGAAATAGTGAAATGTTCTGTAAGCTTCTTTTTATGATTCATTCTCTTTTAGACTCCTCTTTGCAAATGTATTTTAATAGCTTTCATGTTTGCAAAGGTAGACATAACAGCACAGAAGATATTTATAGCTAATGATTTCAGAGTAATAGGTTTCAACCACTCTATCTTTGACTTTGAAAAATATTTTCCCAAATAGATATTTTTAGTAATAGATGCTAGTTAAAGTTTCTGTTTGCTGGCACTTAAGACTCCCCCCCCCCATCTCTCATTTTGCTCTTTAGTTTTTAGAACTTGCTTTCCTTTCTTGGTTATATTTATAAGTGAATTTTATTTGAGATAAGAAAGGTAGATACTTCCTCAAACCTTAGCAGGTTTTATTCTTGCTAAGCATCTGAACTCACCTATGCAGTTATAATATTCTTCCACAATGTGTTCTGATTTTCTAATTTAATCTCAAACTATCTTGGTCCTCTTGTCCGACCACCAACCACATCTGATGCTGCTTAGCTTCCAAGCAGATTCTGCTGTCATCAAATCACACCCTTGGCAGGTAATTCTTTTACTTTGTATATTGTACATTTATGGAGAATCTGGAACATTTTTGTAAAGCTAATTATGGCTACTATAATTCTGTTCCAAAGGCTATTTTAGAGAAGAGAATCTAGCTTTATATACTCATTTCAAGGATAGATGCAATTTATACTTGAAACTATTGATAATTCTCTTAATTTTATTGGCAATTATTTTTGTTCCGATAGGTTTACTGCACTAATAGGGATATTAAAATTTGTCCTTCTAAATTAAGATGATAAAATGAGGAAAACTTTCAGATGAGACAGAACAAAAGCTGACTTATAGTATATCTAAAAGTATATCCTAAATTCAGTTCAAATTCAGGAAACATATTTATGGGCTAGTCATAGAAATCCTAAATTGAGGTTTGTACCAGTGGTGGGATTCAGATAATTTAACAACCGGTTCTATGCCCTAATGACTGGCTGGGTAGGCATGGCTGGGTAGTCATGTGACTGGGTGGGCAAGATATGGGACTCATGTGGTGCTAAGGCAGGACTTCCCTAAGATCCTCACTCACTCTCATTATTATGCAAGTAATCTTCCAGTTACAAATGTAATAGAGCTTGCCAGTTACATTTGTAACCTGGGGATTCATTTGATTGAATCACCTTAAATGAACGTGATCACTCCATGCTTTCCGCAATGTATTTGTTAATCAAATGCGCAGGTCATTAAATGCACATGAGCTATCTCAGACTGGAGAACAGCTTGTGGGGCCTAGTGCTGGAGAAGGCCATCCAAGTCCTCCCCCAATCCACTGAGATACCTCATGCTCCCCTGGAGTCCCCACAATTGCTCCCCCCCATCCTGCCTCACCGGGTCTCCACAGACTGCTTTGCCAGCATCCCAGGTTCCACTTCTTCCTCTCCACCCCATTTCCCATGGATGACTTGCTTTTTGAAGATTTCCAAAGGCCCAGAAAAGGCTGACTCACTGGCAGAAAACTCCAAGTGTTTTATTCAGGTGATGGCAAAGCTGTGAAAAACATGAAATCTAAGGAAAACATTTTCACCAGCTTCTGAGTAAAAGACTTTTGCTTAGGGCCATGTAGCCAGCAGGTCTCCTGCTTTAGGACAGCATTAGGGATTGAGGTAGCAACAACAGCCAATCAATGAGGATCTTTTTTCCTTTGTGTCATTGGGCTGAACTACAAGCCCCTTGTTGATTGGTTGCCACATTCCAATCTCTGAAGCTGCTAATTTGAAATAGCCAGTCAGTAGCAAGCAGGAGACTCTCCATGCCAGCCAACCCTGCCCAAATTAAGCCTAGAGCCCTCATGGCCGAGAAGCCTGTCTTTTATTCAGATGTTTTCTTTACATCTCATTTCTTACAGCTTCACTGCCTTCGAAATAAAAGACTTTGTCTTCTCTGCCACGGGAAGCCATGGGAAATGGGGTGGGGAGGAATAGGTGGACTGGTTCCATGGAGGCTCCATTTTAGCCTGTAACAGGCTGGAGAAGGCCTCCAGAAGCCTGAATGGGGTGAGGCTTCAGCTGGTTTGGCAAACTGGGCAAACAGTTAACAACCAACTAAATTCCACTACTGGTTTGTGTTCAGTTTCTTAAGTCATCATTTTATAATCAAATGGTAGATCTTATTGAGGTAGTTAGATATCACTGAATCAGATTAAGTTGCTTGTGACTGCATTGATAAATGGTCATCATCTTTGTCTCCAATAATAACTCATAGCTCTTTCAAACATTTTTCCAGTAGAACCACAGAAATCTAAGAGTTGGACAGGATCTTGGAGATCTTCACAGTCAACCTCCTGCTCAGTACAGGTAAGATACTGCTCAGTACAGTATCTTTGACAGATGGCCAACTACCACCTGAAGCAATTTTACCATTCTGAATAACTCTTATCATTGGAAAATTTTTTCATTATGACCAACCAAAATTGTTTCTTATCTTGTCTTCTGAAATATTTCTAAAGGTTCTGCCCCTTCAGAAATGTGAAGATAATCTCATGGTCTTCTTGTTTCCAGGATGAATATATCAAACATCTCAAACTCTCCCACAGCATTTTTCCCCCTTGCAAACCCCTTCCTCTATTTTGTCAACATCCTTCCTAAAATATTGAATATTAGTCTTTTTTTTCTTCTATAACCTTCAATCTTGCCATTATGCTAGTGGAAAAATAAATTAGATCAAATCAACCTAAAATCTGCCTACCTATAGTTTGATCTAAGGAAGACTTAAAAGTAACCTCTTGATTCTTTGTCAGAGAGATTTCAGATTTTTAGGGAGATATTAGTTACATCATGCCCAGCAACACATTATTAGTGTATAGCAGGCAAAATTCTTTCTAAAATGAGAATAAACTAGGCAAAAGCATCTCAACTGCCTGCTGTTTGAGGAATGTGGGAGAAGGGAAGGCATGTGTAGTTTAAAGAAACAGAATCTATTCCAGATGTTAACTCTGCAACCAAAATTGTATATACCAAAAGTGTTTTCCCATTACCTATATTTAATTTCCACACAAAAATGGGAGCTTTCTAAAAGCATTCTCACACATGTGCCATCATAAATCAGATGTTTTTCATCAAGAATCACATGTCTAGAAAATGAGCTCCACCCACACAAGCTTGCATTGATTTACAAATGTTTATTCATTAAGGTGAAAGGAAGCCCTAGAAATCTGTTAGGTGATTTTTCTACTCTCATTTACTAAACATGCATGATTGACAACAGGGCAGTGATTTTTTTTAAAGTTACAGTGCAAATGGCTGGATCTTATTACAGTAAAATTTGTATAGTTTAGAAGTATGATCACAAAAGGAATCTTATCTCACAATGGCAGATAGTCTTTTCCTCAAGGGTGACCCAAATCAAGTTCTAAATATGTGATGGTTTTGATTCTAGTGCCAGTATATTTGGGGATTCAGATTTTCTAGTGACTGGTAACCTCTTTCTCCAGCTCTTTCTGTAGCTTAGTTATTTAAGAAGCATAGCTGTACAGCATAAGAGAGACAGGCAGGAATTTTTAGCTGTGGCTCTATTCTTGCATAGTTAAACCTATAGTCTCTCCTGCTTTGTTCCAGATATATCATATAACTCTTCAGTTTGTTTTATAATTAGCCATGCATACTTCAGGCAGCTCAAGTATTGCATCCAGTATAACAGGAGGAGAGATCCCTGTTAAATGTTAGGAAAAATATCCAAACTTTAAGTGGATTCTGACAATGGAAGCAATTACATTGGGGTTCCCTTCACCAGATATGTTCAAAGGAAGATAGTTGGCCACTTGTCATGGATGCTTTGATTTGTGTTCCTGCATAAAGCTAGATGTTTGATTCAGTGATAACCTATCTAACTTAAGATGCACCAAATGGAAACTGCCAAAATTTAGGGGTGGGTGGATGGGAAATCCAATTTATTATGTCATTTTACTGTTGCCATCCAAAACTACTTTTTAAAAAAAATCTGACCAAAAATATTGCAGAAAGGAGCATTTATAACCATCAGGGAATGCAACATTGAGTATAGGCCCTAAATCCAAAGGCTTTCTGCTCTTCGTTGTGGCTGCATCTCATGCCCAAATATGGCATTTTCCTCCATACATAGTAGGAGGGAAGCATTTAACTTTTTAAAAAAAGTCTCTTTCCTTTGCGATTGCACTGAGTAGTTTTGAATTCTTGATGTGTTACAATTAAACATTTAAAGGAGAAATGGAATAATGCATGATAGACTAATCCTTGCTCTGTGTATATTTTAGCACGCTCTGTGAATCATCTCTGCATAAATTTCATTTGTAGGGGGATATTCTTGAACAGGCAAGAGACATTAGTTCACAAAGAGCTTAGTTCCCAGGCATGAGTGTTCTTTTGAAGTGATATAGGGTATCCTACTTGAGGAGGAGGTTGGAGTAGAAGACCTCCAAGGTCCCTTCCAACTATGTTATTCCATTATTCTTTCAAACATCAACGCTTTAACTGGATTAACGCCATTATAATCTATTAAGCTAACTTTCAGTCCAATTTAGAATCCAAAAGATAACTCGCTGGGGAATAACATCTAAATAAGGATACTCCTTAAGAAGTCAGGAGACAAGTCAAAGTCAAATGCCAAAGTTAGCTAGGAATTCTCGAGGCATTATGCCAAAATTTTGATCCTGTACAAGATGTTTCCTAAATGACCTTCACCAAGTACTGTTGGTCAGGCCTGGTTTTCTTCATCAAGTTATCTCGAAGCAGTTTTGCATAGCTAAACATTCTTGCACTTAACCATGTTTTGATTTTCAAGCTGTACAATGTGGTTATCTTTAGTACTCAATAGAGGAGGCTCCTGGTAAGTTAGCATCTGCTGACCTCCAGGCAGGAAGTGTGGGGTCTGTTGCTGCAAGGTCAAGATTTGCTTCTTGGTTGTCTCTTCTGTTTTGGGAGGATATTCAAGAAATGATCATAATAGCCAATGGGAATCAATGCATCTGATGCCATTTTTTCAATAGCAAACTGTATGTTAATGCTGCTTTACATCTGAAAGAAGAATTTGCATAGCATAGACTATGGCTATGCATACTCAGTTATTAGCT
Organism: Laticauda laticaudata; assembly: GCA_004320025.1. Taxonomy (NCBI): domain Eukaryota; kingdom Metazoa; phylum Chordata; class Lepidosauria; order Squamata; family Elapidae; genus Laticauda; species Laticauda laticaudata. The sequence continues at coordinate 15,747 of BHFT01010256.1, forward strand.
AGAAGCTCACTTTCACCACCACAATCTGGTACATCTTATCATGTCAGTTAAATATAAGCTTGACAATTCCTCTGGGAAATCCAAATGAATGACAAATTATATAAATTGGATTTCTCAAGTGAGATAGATCCTGATAGATCTGGGATAAGATCAGAGAGTGATAGCTCTTAAAGAGTTGCAAACAGAAATACAGGTAGTTCTTTATAACCTCAATACAGCCTGGAATTTTGGTCATAAGTCATTTTGATCATAAATTGATGCACTGTGTGACCAGATTCGATTTTATGTTTATTATGTAAAGCAAGTCACCAGGGCTATTAAAAAAAAATGTGATTGCTAAATGAATCTATTCTTTTAAATGGGTGTTTTTGTTGGAAACCGGTAAAAACAATGTCGCAAATCATGCTGATATGACTGCAAGATGCTGCAATTGGTCATAAATGCAGGCTGATTACCTGTGATTACATGACCATAGGGTTGTGTTCAGATTTATAACTCTGAGAACATATTGTAAGTAGCTTTTTGAAGATCCGTTATAACTTTTAACAGTTGTTAAGTAATTTGGTTCACAGGACTACCTGTAAACCAAGATGATAATACAGTTTGGGCACAGTCGGTGGTGGGATTCAAATAATTTTGCAATCGGTCTTTGCCCTAATGACTGGCTGGGTAGGCATGGCTGGGTGATCATGTGACTGGGTGGGCATGGCCAACTTGACATCACTCACATTGAGGGGTGCCTCATCTCACCCAGCCTTCCCTTGTCATGCTCGGACCCTCCTCACCCCTCCCTTCCCCTCCTAGCCAGTCCTTGTCATGTCCAGCCTCCTGTCCCCTCATCCAGCCACTCCTTGACTTATGACCACAGCTGAGCCCAAATTTATGTTGCCAAGTGAGAAATTTATTAATTTTGCCCCATTTCATGACTTTTCTTGCCGCATTTGTTCAGTGAATCACTGTAGTTGTTAAGTTAATAACATGGCTGTTCAGTAATTCTGGCTTCCCCATTGACTTGGTTTGTCAGAAGGTTGCAAAAGATGATCACATGACCCTGGGAGACTACAACCATCATAAATGGGAGACAGTTGTCAGCCACCTGAATTTTGATCACGTGACCATGGGGATGCTGCAACGGTTGTAAGTGTGAAAATGGACATAAGTCACTTTTTTCATTGTAACTTTGAATGGTCACTAAATGAACTGTTGTAAATCAAGGATTACCTGTACAAAAATACAAAAAGCTTATTTGCTTGCAAAAAGCTGCCTTAAATACCAATCATTAGATTAGAAAAGGGTAATATACACTGAAGATCAATGACAGTCACAGTCATCATGGAAACTTAAAGCAATCTGTCCACATATCTTCCTTTTCATCAGCAATATATACAACCTGGAGTTACAAATCAGGCAGGGTGGCAAAGCCCCTTAAGGAATTAAAATCCAATGTTAACTATCAGCAGCCAACTCTTGCTCATAAAGTGAAATCCTTTAGCAGACAGGTCATTTAAGCTCTCCAGAAAGTGGTTGGGCACACTTGGGCCACAAAATGCCAAGATAAAGAGACAATTTAACAAAGTATTTTGAGGACCCAGGTTCAAGTCTCTTTCCTCCCAAGCTTGTCAGGATCACAATAAAATCAGTACATGCACAGATATCTAAATAAACTTCAAGTCTGGTGCCATGTTAATAAGACTTATTATGAGAGAAAACTAAAATGAAGGACGATCTACACCACTATCTCCTATTTTTAAAATCTTACTTTCAGTAAACAATCATGTGCCTTGACCACTCCGAAGCAATGCAAGCGACTCCTGTCCAAGGTGCTTTTTCAAGAGGAAACTGGACTTTCTGGAAACCAAGAAAGTCCAGTTGCCTGTTGAAAAAAGCACCTTTGTGACAATCATGATCTGGATGACTGAAGAATCCCCATAGACAAAAGACTCCTGTGCTCAGTGAACTGACAAAGCAACCTTTCCCACCCAGGAGAAGCAATCCTTAGATCCATTTGCACCACTGATCTCAGATCAGATAAATGGCAAGCAAGAGGAGTAGAAAGTACAGATGGATTGGTCACATCAACAAATAAACCAAGGATTGTAGCAAAAAATAGGACTGACAAATCAGCTGATAAAGGAAAAAAGACTGAAGAAAATAAAACAGATAAATCAACAATTGGAGAGACAGGCATATACTTTTGATAAGGAGATTGGGGTATGGACAGATATTTGGGATATTTGGCACCATAAAACTGTTTTGGGAGAAATGTCTTGATTGAGTAAGAAAGATATAGACAAAGATAGAAATAAAGATGAGGAATGTGGGAGACGAATTAAAAAATGGATAAGAAATGAAGCACTAGGGAGAAAAGAGATGATGGTTAGAAAAATTGCCATTCAAATATTTAGGTAGCCTGATCGTAAACTAAAGGAGGCAGAAATAAAATTAGATAGAGGAAATATTAGAATATAAATTTTTATAGAATGAATAAAAATAATGGATAGAAAAGGCTAGAAGTTTATAGATGCATTTATAAATGCATTTTTTAATGTATTTTTCAAATAATTACTTAAATTTAGTGTGATTACTAATATTGTAAGTGTGAATTGGATCAATATGAATGATACTAAGAATTAAATTTGTTTATACATATAAAGAAATGTTCAGGTTGAACAAGAAAGACATAGATGAAGATAGAGACAAAGATGAGGAATGAGGTTTTTTTTTTAACTTAATATATGCTTAAACAATGTTATGAGGGCTTCTTAAATTTAACAAATGTGATAGAGACTACTAATATTGTTATGATGAACTGATTTAATATGAATGATATCCAGAAGTCACAATATGAGTGTATATTGGAAAAAATAATAAAAAAATACAACACGAAAGATACCGGCTGATCTCACTCATCTCACAAGATATCCTAAAAAAGCATCCAGATTTAAAGAAAGGTCACATGTCCCCATACAGGCAGTAAAAAAATGCCAAGCTTGTATCCTGCTTCTCATCCACTGCTTAGATCGGGCAGGCAGTGGTGATCTGAAAAGATTACCTCATTGGTTTCCCATCAGTCGGCTGGGGGAAGACCTCCTGAAGCCCCTTTTTGTAACAAAGAAAGAACCCAAAGCTAGACAGATTGTTCCATTTAGAGAAGATTACAGATCCAGGAAAGAAAGAGGCCAATGATTGCCCCCTCCCACTTTTAATTGGGGACATGTAAGGAGTGGCTGGGAGGGGACTCAGTCATGTTAAAAGTACACCCCAAAAGAACTGTGCCAGAAACCATTAAAGCAGCGCAAAAAGCTTAAAATACCCCTTCCCCTTTAAAGAAAGTCAAGCCCTTCCCCTTTAAGAAAGTCAAGAATAAAAGTACCACAAAAAAGGGGGGTGGAGGGAACTCCAGAAAAGCCTCTATAGAAAGTCTGGGCATACTGCCAAGAACCATTAAGCTGCTACAATGTATTAAGGCTTAACAGCAAAGCAAGTTTCTGAAAACACTTAAAGGGCCTGTCACATAGGCCGAAGGATGCAAAACGTATGTAAAAAGGACACAGCGGACAAGAAAATGTTCCATCCGTTGTTATCCGCTCTCAA
>BHFT01010258.1:0-19758 GCA_004320025.1 Laticauda laticaudata
ATAAATAAATAAAAACCAAGAATACCAAGAATACTTTTATACATAATGTCTGCTTAAAATTTTAAGGAATACATTTGGGCAAGTAAAAGTAGTTTGCATATGCTTCATTTAAATATATGTGATCTTGGTTGTCAAGCAAATATGACAAGTAACAGCTAGTTTCACTTTCAAAGGTTGAATTAGGCTTCAAAAGTTTCAAAAGGGATCAATGAAAAGCCAAATAACAATTTCCAACTTTCCCACATCTCTTCTGATACATTGATGAACCATTTTCTCTTCCATGGAAGACAGAATTCACAAAAAAAGGGATAGAATAAAAAGCTTTTTTTATTTTCTAAGGGGATTAAAGGACCTCCCAGAGAATCTCTAGGAAATTTTGAGGGAAGCCACATGACAAACAATTTTTGAGTGCACTTTCCTTACCAAACAAATAGCTTTATGAAATATTTTCAAGTTTCATCCTTTTTCTTGTGATTACCTCTCTGCTGAAGCTGTTTCTATGTACCTTTAATAAAAGTTCAGCATTATGATCATATATTTTATAATATCCCAAATATTACCCTTCTCCCTTCTGCTGTTGGGGTGCAAATGCTTGCTTCTCAAAGCAACATCAGAAATCTCTATAAGCACATTAATTCCCCTCTCCAGTTGTTAATAATAATTAATACAGTGTCATAATCCCACCATACTTTCCCAATGCAGCATGTGAATAATTATTTTCTATTGGATTCTTGGCAATTAGTTTTTATTATTGCTGAAATCAAACATGCAAATGGAAAAATGTCAGTTTTTCAGATTAATCATGTAAGCCATATTTTGAATTTGGGGAAGAACTTTCCAGGCACCCTAAAACAGTATACTGTTTCAACTGCACATTTGGTATTATACATGTATATCTTAAAAATGATTTTACATTGTTGAAGAGGCTAAATTTTCTTTCTATATTTACCTGTGCAGGTTCTGTTCCATGACATGATTTACACCCTTTCCCCCCAATTAGGTAAATCTCTAACAATAAGCACAAAGCTAAACCAGCTTTTAAGGAAGCATATAATTATATCAAATTCAAAGGACAAAAGGACAGTCTAATTGCATCTTATCCCTTCTCAAAATATTTATTCTCTGCATAGCTGCAAAATATTGTGGAAGACTAATCTCAAAGAAGTACAAAGCAATAAAGAAATGACACTTCTCTCTCTGTTTTTTTCACTTTCTCTCTGACTGTCTCATTCTGTCATTCTGTCTTATATATAATAAGTTTGCTTACTTTTGGCATATGGGGAAATAGAGTTACTAGTTCTTGCTGTGAAAATCTGGACAATCATTTGAGGGTATTAAATAGTTAAGAGTCTTCTGTATATCTCTGCTTGTGGATACTAAAAACCCAATTTTGATAGCTCCAAGGAACGTATAGTGAAAGACCATTTGCTACCACAACCTTATTGTAGGTATCTTCTTTCCATTAATTCCAAAAGTATAGCTTAGAATTGTTCTGACTTTGTTTCAGTGGGAAAGAAGAATTCATTGGAGTCTGAGTGGATTTTATCCAAATTATTATGTCTATATAGGAAATAATCTGGTCCTGGCAACTAGAGGAAGTCATGAGATGCACATGGATGATTCAAATAAATGATTAGTTGCTAGATGGTTGAAGAATAGATAATTAGGCAATGTTGTATTTGTTCTGAATCTAATCCATTTTGGGTATGATAGAGGTAAAAGGACTTAATGGCAAAACTGATGCCCTAGAGCCTATTTCTTCATATTTTTATTGGTCAGAAATAGAGTCTTCCCTTTTTCTTTTCTCTTGATTCAGATATCATCGAAAGCTTCTTCAAATATTTACCATCTTTCATTAATGTAAGTCTGATTTTGACTTTTGGCCATATTTGCCCCATACAATCCTTTTTGGCTACCATTTTTTAATTGAGAATTGGACAATATCTAGGCTAGAATTATCCATGAAGCTATTAGTTTTGATCAATTAATTCATGTAGAATTAATTAATTAATGTATAATTAATAATTAATTTGCAGCTAAACAGAGATTTTCTAAGTAGCAGAATAAATTTCAACTTGGTGAGTTATAATTCTTTTTGGATTGCAAAGAAATATATGTGGGAAAGGGATTTAAAAACATACAAATATCTGGCAAAAAAATTAACAAGAAAGTTTACACATAAAGTAGATACTTACTTTGAAAGATTAATTTTTATTGAAAGTGCTAGAAACCTCCTTTTTGTTTACTATTAAAGAGCATAGGCAATTGGCAGAATTGTACAAAGAAAAGGTAAAGTTAATAGGAACCAGACTGTGATGCTGACTGTAACTATGGAATGTCACTAGAAACAAAATTATTAAATGCCAAAGAAAACAAAATAGCAAAAAAGGGGAGCTTGCCCTTTTTGCTTCCCCCTGTTTGAAACGCTTTTTAATCACAGTATTATAATGATAATTAGAAAAGTGGTGACAATGGAGGGAAAGTTACTCAAGTAACTTTCAGGGAAAGGAGTTACACTGGATTTGCTTCAGACAGTTGTTCAAAAATTGGGCTTTAAATTAGCAGAAATAAACTATAAATAAATTAGCAGAAATTGACAGTAAACTACTAAATCACTTGATGTCAATTTGACAGTTTTTGAAAAAGAGATCAAATGAAAGACTTGGAAAGATGAAAGAGGAGATGAAAGAAATTAAGCTCTGTGAAGCAAGCATCTGAAGTAAACAATGTAATGACAAAGTTAAAATTTGAGAGAGTAAGACAGAACTTATTGATAGAGAGTTGGAAAGAGAACTAGACAATTTTGTGGAAGAGAGCCCCTATAGATCTTTTATGTGAAATAGAAAAAATGAACTTATGATTTATGATTTTGATAATTAGACAGAATGGATAATTGAAAGAGAGATGCTGAATTGTACTTACAACTGCTGTAAAGAAAATTGAAGGATTTGCCCTTTCCATAGGAAACAGCATCAATAATTATTTTAAGTCCTGTTCTAGAACAAGTGGAAGAGACATGTCTACCATGAGAACTATTGTAGAAAAAAGCCCACAATTTTGCTAGAAGAGCTGAAGCCTATCTTTGTTTTTTTTCCCCGTGCTAAGAATGAATTAAATCAATTTATAAGGATTAGATGAAAGCTGATAATAAAAGCCTCCCAAGTGTATTCTACAGAGCAGGTAGCTGAAAGAACTTTCTTTGAAGTTCTTAATGAGCTACATGAACATGTAGAAAGACTTCATCCTCTTTTAGTAAGTGAAAGTGTTTAAATTTTTATAAAATATGCTGGTTTTGAGTGCAATGTGAGTTTAGTTAACAAAAGATTTTATTTTGAATTTTTTTTTATTTTGAATAGTGATATTACTAAGATATTAACTTCATTTTATTGGATGCATAAGATAATGGAGAAGACATTGATACATTTGTTTGAAAGTTGATCACAATCACATTGCTTTGGTTTAAGATCTTGAGATGTATCAATACAATACTGTAAAGAGAAATAAGATTTAAGATGTTAATGTAGTATTGAACCAGTACTGAAGTTCAATGGTGTTCAAAGGAATCTGGATTTATTTTATATTGGCTGTGGCTTACAAGACTTTTCGACTTTCCTGAAATATTATGCTACATCAATGAGATATGACAGGGATTCAAAAGAATTTGGATTAGAAATAAAAAATACACAATTGGATAAAATACTCCTGGGTCCAGAAAAGAACATGATATCTAAATTATACAATTATCAATTTGAATACAACCTAGCCAAGGAAATTGTGAAAGGACCAATGATAGCATGGCAAAAATTTTTGGCCATAATATAGATTTAGATAATTGGGAAGAGATTTGACAAAAGAACCTCACATTAACAAAATCAGTATCCTATAAAGAAAATGGATGGCATCTGGCACCCTCTAGATTGGCAAAAATATATCCAACAGTAAACCCAACCTGATGGAAATGTAAGGGAAACCATGGTACCTTCTTCCATCTCTGGTGGAAATGTCAAGTTAAAAATTCTGGATCAGAATTAAGTCATGGATAGAAGAAATAATCCAGGATGTATTGGAGTGGAAACCTGAACTGTTTCTCCTGGATATAATTAAAAGGGATTATTCATTTAAAGTAAGGTATCTATGTATTCACGTCTTAGCAGCTGCACAAATCTTACTGGCATACTACTGGAAAATGCCTAATTTATATATTTCGCCTATATATTTCATTATTCAGAAAATATATGAATGTGCCAAAATGGAAAAGCTTACATTTAAATTAAAAGAGAAAGATGAATATTATCAGATCTGGGATAAATGGTACGAGTGGATAGATCATAAAGAAAAACAATGTATAAAATAAAAGAAATAAGGACTTTAAGAAATATACTACCATATAGAGGTTAAAGGACAGGAAATCATAAAGGATGAACTTTTATTCCTCTCTCGTTTTGATTAAGCTGAATAAATTATTTATTTATAAAATTATATAGTTGTAATCCAGGAGTAAGAATAGATTAATATGTAATATATGTAATTAACATAGATATTTTACAATGGAAAGTAATCACCACTTAATAATCTAGACGGGATATTTAAATAACTATCAAACTGCACTAGAGGTAAACATGATTGGTTGTACTATGGAATTTGTCATGATGTTTATTTGTACAATTTTGTATTTTTTACTTTTGTATTTGTGTATTTTAATCTTTTATACTGAATAAAGTTTTTTTTTAAAAGAAATATTATGCTACATCATATTTTAAATCTTAGCTTGATGATATGTAAATGCTTTTCACGTATAAACTCATTTCCTACCAATATAAGAAAGATGTAAGAAACACTTTAACCTGTGTTCTTTAAGGTTTGTTGTTTAAACACACACATACACACACACATTTATATTCTGATAATCATTTGGTGTGTATGTAGACAGATAAATAACATCTAATTACTTTTCTTATTTTTGTTATTCTATTAATTTGTGCTAAAATGTTTGATACTTGTGCTGAGTATCTCAGAGCAACTCTACCAGCATAATTTTTTTGCTAAAACCAGCAGTGGTATTCTACTAGTTTGGCCCGGTTCTGCTGAGCTGGTAGTGGTAATGAGCAGTGGTGACTGAGCTGGTTCTCTCCAACACTCTGCTGTTGGGCTCAACCACCCACCCAGGTTCCCATACTAACCTTTATGTCCTACTTTTGAAGTCCAGCTGCTTTGCGCGGCAGCTGCTGAAGTGACAGGGAGAGTGCAGGATTTCAGGAGGTGACTTGGAAAGCCTCTGTGTCTGAGCAAAGTGCATGTTTGGCACACGTGCGCAAAGTGTGTATGCGCACACAAAACGTGTCCACCAAGCCATGCCCACTGAACTGGTGGTAAAAAAAAATTTGAAACACACCACTGGCTAAAACTTCTATAGCATAAACATAGCTGTAGAAGTTTTAGCAAAAATATCTTCAGCCATGTTTCACTTATCTCTGCCCAAATACATCACTTACACTGAGTAATTTGTTCAGAATTTCAACAAGAAAAGAGGGCTACAAGATCATTTATTAAAACAGAAAACCATTCAGGCAGTGTCAGAGAAAAACCTTTTGGAGAGGTCCAGTTCACTGTGAAGAACGGCACCTCATGAGATAAGTTATGTGTCAGATGGATTCATACATGGTGAAAAGTCACATGTTGTCTGCATTTCTCCAGGACACTACTTCTAGCAGAACTGGTATACAAGTGAGACTTTCAAATAAAGACTATCCTAGAGAAAATTGGGACTTGTGAAAAGGCTCAGAGAAAATGGATAAATTTTGTTGAGGAACAAGAAAATGACATTTTGTCAGTAGGAGAAGGTGATATTTATTCAGTGAAGAAACCTTTAAAACAGTAAACAATGCTGAAAAATATCACAATGAAAACAGGAAAAACATTCCCAAAGCTCTTGATGTATGAAACAATGGTTTCATTGAAAATTAGCAATGATGAGGAAGTAGCAATCAGTGGATTAGCTAAACCTTAGCTGTATAGAGGAAACAGCACTGAACAATCTCTGAGGGCTGGCAATTGGACTAGGTACACTTTTATGGAAGATGGCAAGTTCAATATATGTTTTGTTCAAACCACAGAGTAATAAGTATATTAAGAGTTGAGATACAGGCTTTGAGAATCTGGACTTCAGCAGGAAAAGCAAAGAAAAGGGGGACTAAAAAGTCAGCCTATTAATAGATAATTTAGGGTAAAAACAAGAAAAAAAGGCAAAGGGGATTAGAAGCTAGAATGTATGAAAAGTTATATACTATACACATCCCGGACACAACCTGTTTCAACTCCTTCCCTCAAAACAACGCTATAGAGCACTGCACACCAGAACAACTAGACACAAGAACTAGTTTTCTCGAAAACCCTCACTCTGCTAAACAAATAATTCCCTCAACAATGTTCAACTGTTTACAAACTATTTACTATTACTGTTAATCTTCTCACCACTCCTTATCACACATCCCCTCCCACTTGACTGTTTCCTTGTATGATTTGATTGCTTATTGTACCTTATGACTATCATTAAGTGTTGTATGTTATGATTCTTGATTCTTAATGAATGTACCTTTTCTGAGAGTATTTACACCAAGACAAATTCCTTGTGTGTCCAATCACACGTGGCCAATAAAGTATTCTATTCTATTTTATTCTATTCTATTCTGGATATGGGAGGTGGGGAGAGAGGGGAGAAGAAGGACTAGAATATTTTGCTACTCTACAATTATTTTTTGCAAGAATCAATGGTACACAGAGGTTCTAGAACTTCATAAAAGTTCACAGAAATAAGAAAGATATATAGTACCTATCAATGGCTGTTCACTTGGGAATGGATCAATTCACCATACTCCCTGGGTTCCTAAAGCTCCATATTCTCAGGTCTTCTGGGAATGGACATTTAAACCAGCTGACAAAAACAGAATTTGAATATCATTATTTGTCTGATGTAGGTCCAGTTCATCAGACAAAGCTGACTGGCTCTTTCAGGATGTGAAACCCAACTTGCAAGAGCTAAGGAAGCAACATAAAGGGATTATGTTTGGTTCCTGAAGTTAACACAATGTCCTTAGAGCTGTAATGTAAGTCCTGATCAATAAAGACTACAACAGACTTCTACCAGTTTTGTAACCACACTGGGTAGGATCAACTTTAAATTATTAGGAAGACTGAGTTTTACTGGCTCCAAGAAATTTCTCTCTTATATAAGCAAAGCTTGTAGTTTTTGAAAAATTTGACCTGTTGGGGAAAAGGAGAACTCAAAAGGCATTTCCACCTCTCACTGGAGAGCCAAAAAGTCAAATATTTTATACTGTGTCTAACCAATGAATTATCTGGGGCAGGGAGAGGTATTCACCCACTTCTGATTGTCTTAAAACATTTCTCTTTAAAATGTCGGCTTCTTTTTACCTTCAGTGTTGTTCCCACTGAAGAGATTTATAATTCAATCACCTCCAAATAGAATATCTGTATTGCACCATCTTCTCAAAATGGAAGTTTCATTCTAATAAGATGCACTTGGCAAGATGGATGGCACACAAATTGAATGTATGTATGTATGTGTGTATGTATGTATGTATGTATGTATGTATGTATGTATGTATGTATGTACGTACGTACGTATATGTATGAATGAAATTAGCCTTGAGCAAACTACCACATTTGCAAGAGGGAGAGGGGAGTAAGTGAGGAAAAAATCTTCATAAGCATTATCCTGTGGAATCCCATGTCTCCTCCAAAGCCTGTCATATAAGACTCATAGAACTACTGAGATTTCATGGATACCAATAAAGGAGAATATTTATAGCTCAGGATTGAAATTGGAGGTCCTTGGTGCTCTCTGAGCTTGCTTGTTGTCTTGCAGATGTCTCATTACCCAAATTAGGTAACATTATCAGTGCTAGTAAGGAGTGTGGTTTGCTGTCAGTTTATAATCTGGTGGCTTGCCTGTTAGTGTTAATGGGGTGGTTTTAGAGATTCTTTGGTCAGGCTGTTTGCTGTTGGTTTCTTTGGCAGTTTCTTGATTTGGATATTGTTTATTTGATTGTTAGTCTGATGTTAAACTTGGAGTTAATCTATGCTATGGACAGCAAACCACACTCCTTATTAGCATTAATGATGTTACGTAGTTTGAGTAATGAAATGTCTGCAAGAAAACAAGCAAGCTCAGAGAGCACCAACAATCCCTCATTTCATGGATAACACTTCCTATTGACAACCTGGAAGGAAGTTGGTTTCTGATTAAATTGCAGATTTAATTACAATCTTAAAAAACTTTTTTTTAAAAAAGGAGAGACTTTCAAAAGCATTCCTCTTTATCATGTGTTCAAAGTCATTCTTTAATGTTGCATTATCCACAGCAATAACTGAAATATTTGATGAACAAAATTTTTCATATCCCACTGTAATCACTGAAGAAGTTAGAAAATTTTAGACTGTAGGCTTAATAACATTCCAGCCTCCCTTTAATTATCATGCTGCATTATCTAATTTGTCAAGTAATAGCTTATGCTTCTCTTCTTTTCCTCCATTTCTATTGAATACTTCACACTATCTCTACATTCTTGTTAATGTTGGAGCAAAATTCTTATTGATAAAAAGGTTGCTAATGGGTACTTAATGTCCAGCCTTACATTCACTTTAAAAAATCCTGAAAAAAATGTGCCAGTATTTCTCTGATGCTGAAACTTTTATTTCATTTTGTGGTTGAAAATGATGATGTATTTTAAAGTAAAAAATAAAATAAAATGAGGGTCCTTAAATACATAAATAATCAGCAACCCATTTCTTGTCTATTTTCCCATTTTAAAGTAGCCTTTAAAAACCAAAGGCAATGATTTTTTTTAAAAAGCCCCAAATTAATAGCATATATGTGTATTATTATTAAACATGTTTTAAAATATTTTGCTGTTGTTTTTTTAAAGGAAAAATGGAATTGCTGTCCTCAATATTTATCCCAGTGGTACTTGTCCATACCCTCATTACAAATGCAAATTATGATCTGCTTCTTATCACCTAGCAGTGGGCCATGAATATTGTCTTAATGTTTAGGGTCAAAGCTGAATGAATTGTAACAGTTTATGCATACTTTAGGCAACTGTTCAATGCTGCTATCCATTGGACAATATGGATCATTTTAGAGATAATGCTGTAAGCATTTAACATGCTTCTCTAAACAGAAAACTTCCCCCGTGTTGCAGTACAAATGAAAAATGGCCATCCTATTCACTTTCTTTTTATAAAGAATTCATTCTCTGTGGCAATAGGCCACAACAACACGAGCTTGATGAAAAACACATATTTTCTCCTTCTTTTTCCTCCCCTTTGTCTCTTTCCTGCCTCTTTAGTGCTCTTTCATTGCTACATATTGACAGCTGCATTTTTCATCAATAGTACTACAATTCCTGGGTTATTTTTTTACCATATACCACAGGAGTTTTGAATGACACAAAGAAACCAGTGATTCTTTATACACTTCCCTTGACTTTTTTCTGGAATGTTTTGTTTAACAATGAATTGTTTCTTATTGACTTAATAGAATTAATGATACTGACTTTGGTATATGCTCGTGGTTCGATAATTATAATTCACAATAACTTATTTTTATACTAGTGTTCATTTTATATTATTAAATCAGAATTCAGTTAATAAAACTTTCTTTGATAATGTCACCTTGTGTCCCATATTTTCTTTTCCAACAAAATAAAGATCCTTACATTACATGTCATGTGGTTATTTCACATGTATTAATTGACTAGTTTATCTTATATCTATATAAATTATTAATTAATGTTCAGCAATCTCAAACAGATTGCGCACAAAAAATAAAATTCCAATCTTTATTGAAATGATAAGCATTTCTGGGCAGAAATAGCATATCACACTTCTCATCTGAGCCCTCACTTTGCTACACCTTACATGCAGTTAGAGGGGTAGTTAAGAGCAGGATTACAGGTATGAATTTCAAGAAGAATTAAGTCAAATCAGTAGACAATTCCATTCCATATGAATAAATTGAAGTTACTGCCCTGACTACTTAAAACCACTTCTTTTCAATAGCCCCTTATTAGAGTCAGTTTGATACCCTTCCACCTACAGTCCTACAGGACACATGTAAAAATATATCAACTCCTCAGAGACTTTGCCCATCTGACCTGCAAGACAGAATTGACTGAACAAATTAAGATATAGTTTTAATACAGAAAATCAATCAAAAATATTATTCCTTTTATTTAACAGAAGTGCAGGCTGCCAAAATTTATATGATAATTAGTCATCTAGATATCCTTCATCTAAAGCCAAAGGTCAGCAGCAATGAATATTATATCTTTTAACTCCAAAGTGACATACACAATTGCAATATTTTATTGTTTTCAGAAATAAGGGTTGATAGCGGTGCAATATTTTGTAATAGTAAAGATTGGAAAAGATGAATAGATTTTCAGAATATATTTTAATATCAGTTTCACATCCTTAACCACCATTTCTTTTTCCAATAACATACAGTATTCGCAACCTTGTGACTAACAAACCGAAGAATTTTAAATGTAGATTAATGAACTGAATATGTACCATCAAATCATTGTAACTTCTTATGTAAACACATATGTAGATTTTCTCCATAAATCAATGTAGGTTAGGCCATCTATGAACACTTCCAAAATACAAAAATTTAACCCATGCTCCTCATTTCCTCTGGAAGGATTATTGATATTTGGTAATAATCTCATATAGATGATTAGATGTAGACTTACTTACAAACAGAAATAAGACTTTGGATCAGTGCTGCTGTTCTCATAGTTTTCTGTGCCCTTCTTTTTTTCAAGGGCACAGAAGGAAAGAGAAGTGTCTTTATTTTTCATCAGCAGAAGAGTCCTCTGAGTAGAATTCTATTCAGGTAGTTTGAATCCAACCCATGAAAAAGAAGGGACGGGATACAGTTAATGTGTTCCACACTAGCATATTTTTTAATAGGATACACTGCACTGCTGATAAAAATAACTTTAGAAGGAAAGTTTTATACTACACCATTTTAAAAGGTTTATGATTTGTAACAGTTAATATGTGCGGAGATTCTTTTCATCCATTAGGTTGAGCATCTATATGCCATTTATAATAGTTCTTGGTTTGTTTGTTTCAGCAGAAAATTACCCTGTGTGGTACATATTGCCAATAAATCCATAAAACATTTATGTTTAGATGAATAAATTAATGCATATCATTGAAAAAGCTTGTACAGTAAGCTGCTTTGCAAAAATCTCATGGGGAAAAATTCTTCCAAAAACAATTTGAACATTTTAACTATTTTCCTGAATGTTAGCCCATACACACCAGACATCCTTGATATTAATGCCATAACTATTTGTATTAATCAATGGATGGGTCAGATATCATGATATACCAATTTGGCTGAAATGTCTTGATACTGTGGTAAATTGACATGTTCCATCGATGGGACATTTTGTGATATTTTTATACTAGAATAATAGAAATTGCATACATTTCTTATTTAAAAATTACAAGGTATTCAAAACTAACCAACATTGTAAAATGCTCAGTTAAAGCCTTATGCATGCTCTCATATTTTAAAGTTGCTCTGACTTTGTCTAAATTCCAAGTGATTTTTTTGCTGATTGGGTAAATGTTACAGAAAATGCCAAATCAATTGTGAGTATATGAGTGAAAACCACTTTATACCATGAATGTGATTTCCATACAATACAAAAAAGGGCAGTTGTGACTTTCATTTTTTGATCTTGTCATGAATGCCCTTAGAATCAGCACAAACCATACCATTTTACCACTTCCATCAAACCACTCTTCAGTTGCTGTTACTTCAAAATGTATGCACTTTGTCATTGTATGCCCATTATCATTGCACCAAATGATCACCATAAAAATTAATTTGTCTGAAGAGAATATGTATTATCAAAAAACTATTCTTAAAAATAAGAATTTAAATAATAAATAAAATAAAATATAAAATAAAGATGAGCAACTAAGATGATTAAAAGCCTGGAGACAAAAACATATGAAGAATTGGTTTGGCAGGAACTGGTATGGCTAGTCTAGAGAAAAGGACTAGGGGTGAGATGATATCAGTATTCTAGTATTTGTGGAATTGCCAACTTATTATGGTCAACTTATTTTCCAAAGCCCAGAAGGCAAGACAAGAAACAATGGATAGAAACTAATCAAGGAGATAAGCAACCTGGAATTAAGGAGAAAGTTCACAAATATAGAGTAAGCAAAACCTGCTCAAAAACAGTAAATATGAAAGGGATCTTGGAGTCCTAACTGACAATCATTTAAACATGACCCGACAGTATGGTGCAGCAGCCAAAACAGTGAATACAATCTTTGATTTATAAACAAAGGCATAAATCAAAATCATCTGAAATATTAACATCACTTTAAAAAGCCTTAGTAAGGTCACACCTGGAATACTGCATCCAGTTTTGGTCACCACATTACAAAAAAGATGTCGAGACTTGGAAAAAGTACAAAGAAGAGCAACTAAGATGATTAAAGACTGGAGACAAAAACATATGAATTGGGTCTGGCCAGTTGAGAGAAAAGAAGGACTAGAGATGACATGATAGTATACCAGTATTTGAAGGGCTGCCACAAAGAAGAGGAAGTCAGTTTATTTTCCAAAACATCAGAAGGCAAAATAAGAAACAATGGAATTAAGAAGGAACTTCCCAACAGTGACCACTTATGGAACTTGCCTTGAGAAGTTGTAGGTACTTCATCACTGGAGGTTTCTAAGAAAAGACTGGAAAGCCATCTGTCTGAAATGGTATAGGATCTCCTGCTTGAGCAGGGGATTGGACTAGAAGACCTCCAAGGTCCCTTCTAGCTCTATTCTGATTGATTGAAATATGGTTCATTTGTAAAAAGGAAATTGGTGCAACAAGCAGTCTAAAAGACAGTTCAGGTCTGGAATAGATGGATAACATATAAATGAGAGAGGACAGGTATATCTTCAGTTGTCTAAAAGAAGACAATGTGGGAGTCAACTTTACTACTTTTGGGATCAAGTTCCATAAACATTAGTCTACTTCACTTAGCTTTAATTAAAAAGTTTTAGTGCACTGACCCACTTTTTCTCAACCTGCCTAACTTTTATATTCCTACTTTTCTTTTTCCACGTACTACTACAAAATATCTTTTATTCTTGTAGCCTTTCATCCTCATCTTAGAATGACTCAACCTAAAACATTTTAGAAGTATGATCTGTAGCCAATGGACTTGCTAATAATATTTGTGGAAGTGGGGGAAGGAGGTCTTAAATGTTATAATGCTATATAAAATAAGACATGCATTTGAGAAGCTGTTAAGCAGGATTTCCTGCCATCATAAGGTAATAAAATAAAACAATAACAGTGAAAGGGCAAAGCTAATTGGCATAAGAGAATGATGATAGAATTTGATTTTAACATAACCTGTAGACATCTTGAATGACTATGTTTTCCCTCAGGGAAAACATATTTTCCAGTGCTCCGATGACATTATATTTCACATAGAGCAATTTTACACTATTAAGTGCTTTAGCATGTTCGGATATAAAAAGAACATCAAAAAGTATTAAAATAAATCAGAAGAAACATATTGTAATGATTGTCCATTCTTTACACTTTACATTTTAAATAATCATATTACGAGGAAAGTATAACTTCTATTTATAGACTCTGTACTTCCAGGTCACACAACCTATCTATATTTTCAGAACAGAATTGCCATTTTGGATCATTATTGCTCAGAGCTTGGAAAATGCCTATTTAAAATCCATTTATTTCCATGTACACTTTTCTATTTCTTTAAAAAAATATGAAACATTTTTAGTGATTGTATGCTTTACAGTTGATGTGCTTGATGTATGGTGATCAACAGAAGAGGTTTTTGTTTTGTTTTATCTTTCTGGTTCCAGGAAAAGCTCTTTTTAATTACTCCAGTCTTTCACAATGTATTCTAAAGTTGGTTTTTGCTACAAATACATTTTATTCCCTGACCTCAGGGAATTTGTATTCTGGTGCCATTTTCAGTGATGTTTGTTTTGCTTTAAATGGCAATAAAATTTGAAAGGCTGTTCATCAGAACTTTCAATGTTTTAAAAATAAGAAACCAGTAAATAAATATTTACCTTTTTCTAGAGAATGAAACATAATAAAGCAGACTTTCTGAATATATTCCAATTCCAAACAAAGAAACAAAATTTTGCTATATTGATGGGAAAGCAGGTAGACATAAATCTACCATATTAGTAAGGTGTGAGAGATTAAATGTTTTTCATAGTAATGTTTTGAACTAAAACTCAGGGTTATTCAATCAGCACTAAATCAATGCAAGACTGAAGGCTGAATAGCAGGATCAGTGAATAATCTTATAGGATATAGAAGTATCCTAAAGAACCCACTAATGCAACCAGTCCACCTCTCCACTGTTATTTTAAGTAAGGACTATCTTTTCATTTCTACTTTATCCTATTGCTGTCAACTGCTGAAATGCCAAAGTAAAAATCTGACATAATGACAAGCTTTGTCACCAATTGCCCATTTCACAATACTGTTATTTGAAGTTCTCCTTGTTTATAATCCTCCCCCCCATTTTTCCCTGCATTGGGAATCAGATTAGGGATCAGATTGATCACAGAATGTATTTGAAGGTATTAAGAGTTAATACCAGCAGGAATCCTGTCTTAATACCAGATTGAAAAGAAGGTCTGGAAGACAGAAAAGGAAAAAAAAATTTACCTCTGATCGGGGTTGTCAGCTGGATACTGGATCTTAAATAGATAGAACTATGTAATAGGTTAGAATGTTTGATGGAATTGGGTATGCCTAATTTAATGAAAAGAAGGACTAGGGTGACATGATAGAGCAGACAATATTTCAGGGGTTGCCACAAAGAAGAGGAAGTCAAGCTATTCTCCAAAGTATCTGAGGGCAGGACAAGAAGCAATGGATGGAAACTAATCAAGGAGAGAAACAACCTAAAACTAAGGAGAAATTTCCTGACAGTTAGAACAATTAATCAGTGGAACAACTTGCCTCCAGAAGTTGTGAATGCTNAACAATTAATCAGTGGAACAACTTGCCTCCAGAAGTTGTGAATGCTCCAACATTGGAAGTTTTTAAGAAGAGATTGGACACATATGTTTCCTACCTGAGCAGGGTTTGGACTAGAAGACCTGCAAAGTCCCTTACATTCTGTTATATGGAAGATTTCACAAATTCCAAAAAGTGCCTGTCTTGTTCACCTGAATTTTATTTGGGAAAAGAGAAACACAAAGGCAACAATTATACAAAAAGGTATTCATATAGTTGTTGTGTATGTGTTTCAATAAAACTCAGTATGATTATATGAATGGAATATATGATTCATGCAGAAAATATGATCTAAGGGGCCATTTTTGGAGTTGAGGTTTTCAAAGTACCATACAACATCATGATGAAGAATGAGAATTTATGAGAATACTAAAAGAATAACAACCAGCCTCTGAATAGAGTAATTGTTGTACGCTGGTCCTGTCAATTTAATAAACATGAATTATGAAGGGAGTGATCCAGTCTTGTCAAGACAAATCAAATTATTTCTCCACCTCAGTGAAACAAGTCATGTCACCAACATGTTCAATTTTTTCACAAGGCAAGTTCAAGTACAGCCTTATATAAACCTGATAATAGACATTGCAAATTCTATTTCTGGATAGAGTATATGAACATGGGAACAAAAACAATAGAACTACAGTTAGAATTAATCAAAGGTTTTTAAAAATATTTTTATTGGTCACATAATAAAATTGAAGGGCTTTAAGTGGGAGAGGAGAAGGAGCACAGGGCAGGGGAGAGAAGAAGAGAAGATTTTAAAGGACTATACCATAATTTCCTTATCACACTTTGTTACACTTCCTCTACTTTTTTTTATTTTAAACAAAACCTTCCTGCATTGAAAAATATACAATCTCCCTCCCTCCCTCCCTCCCTCCCTCCCTCCGTCTGTCCGTCNCCCCCCCCCCCCCCCCTCTCTCTCTCTCTCTCTCTCTCTCTCTCATTTTTTAAATAGAGGACTGGTAGCTAAAGATCCAACTATATAATTGAATAGGATACTTTTTAGCAGATTGCAATGATTAATATTTTATCTCCCATGCACTATGATAAGAATGGTTTATTTAATATGGAATAAAAAATCTAATAACTGTTTTCACATTATTAAATGTGAAAGCAATTGTTTTGTTTTATTTTTCTTCATTATGTACAGCCCTTTGAGGGTTTTCCTATAGGGTTATCAAATTAAACAGAAACATTGCTTCTATTTCTTTCCTATCAAGCAGGGAAGACACAGCTTGCCAAGTAAAGGTAAAAACAAAATCTGCATCTTTTGATGCTGTTTTCTAAACAATCCTAAGGAGTTAAAAAGCTTCATCCTTGATGTATAATAGAGTAATTTAAGATAAGAAGATAAGTTAATCTTTATTGTTATTTTTGCTGTGGGTACATTGGTACACATTAAAAATGAAATTCTGTTGCCTGCTCTCAAAAGAAACTATATATCTACCCATACACATATATAACACACATATACACATGCTATTACATACATACATGCATGTGTGCATATATACACATACATGTAAATACATACACACACACATACATACATACATACATACATACATACATACATACATACCAGAAATAAGAAGCTTGAAAGTTCACAAGTTGAAGCTATATGAAACAAAACTGGGACTGAAACTAGATGTTCAAATACCATGAAGCCTCCTCCCAAAAGGTAACAAGGAAAACAGGTTGTGAAGAGGATATGTACCATCCTATGGATCCTGTTCAAGTGTCGCTTCCTTCTATTCATCACCCTGAATAGAAGGAAGTAAACTACCAATAATCTTTTCTGCCATCGTCACCACTCTCTGCACCACCTTCCTGTCTGAAGCAATAATGCTTCCAAACAATTGTAAGTCAATATGACAGGATGCTCTCAATTGTCCCTCTGTAGAAAGGAATGATCTATATAATTTGATTTATAAGATTGACCTATAAGATTGTAAATGATCTTCTTTCGTGTCAATATTGAAGAAGGCAGGAGATCTGAATGCCAAAATTTCAGCAAATGGATATTGATATTTAGAAGGTATAAGGTTTAGCATTTCTGATGTTGAATGTGAGGCTTCTTTTTAGATAATAGGGGCAAGAGAATCTTGGTGTCTTTATGGGAAACTGCCAAGCACCAAGCCATATTAATTGACCATGTTCACCTTTGATAGGTAGCAAGTTTCAAGGATTAGGCAGACTTTTACACAGCTTCTATGGCATATGCAATGGGCAGTTCCAAACAATGGATTTTTTCCTCCCTCAAATCAGTTGGACTACAACTGAAAATTAGGTAATATTAGTACAAGCTGCTCCAACTGTTGTGATGCCTAAGGATGCTAAGAAGATTAACATGATTACATTATGGAAGACAACCATCTGCCAAGCAACCTATCACTCCTATTTAGTTTTGATCTGCCTTGTCTTGTTCACAGCTAAATATATTGTCCTTCCTTATTTTTAAGAAGTTTATTTTTAATAAACTTAATTTATTAAATTTAATTCTCCTGTACTCATGAGTGCCATATTGCTTCCTCCTGTAAAATATTTGATGCTTGCTTACTAAGAATCTTGTATTTCAGCTCCTTGGAAGCTTAGCATATGATAATACAGGATTCAGAAGGTAGACACTCAAAACTTTATGTTAATAAAATTTTAGATTTCCCTTCAAATGGCACAAAGTCTTATCAAGCCATGTTAAAACCATCTTTCTGCAAGGGAGGAGAGGAGAGGATTTTTGTAAGGTGCCATTTTGATGTAATTAGATATAGATGGGAGGATCATTAAAGCCATAGTCCAAATTACTGTAAGAATTCAACAATGGGTCTTTGTAAAGACCTATTTAGTTCTATATTTCTCTTGGTAGCCAAGCAGCTTCCAAATAAAATAACATAGATAGTCATGAATAATAATATATAAGTTATTCATTTTCATCATCAGTTGGCATTTTCAGAAATAATATACTTACTATAAATAGAAATATAGACATATTAACTTTCTATGAAGTTGCCTTGCCTCTTTTAAAACCATCCAATTTGATTATCTTTATACATTTTATGACTCCAATATGTATCTATGAATTAGGGAAAGAAATATTTTCTGTTGTTAATGGTTTTTTTATTATTATTCAGTGATCACTATTCATACCATACCCCACAGGACATAGGGAGCATACATCTAAAGCCCATGTCACACTGCACCAACGGATGCAAAGAGGATGTAAAACGTTAAAAAAAGCTTGCCATCCATTGTGTACTCACTGCATACGAATGTTTTCATACGCTTCTTATCTTGAGGCATCCGTCCACTGAGATTTTCATCCGCTCAAGAAGTTTTGAGCTGGCACCAACTTGTGAACGCGATGAACTTTCTGCTGCTGTACGATGTAAATCCGTCCTGACATACCAAGCAAACAAACGTTCTATGGTCCGTTTATCATCGCTTAAACATCCGCTGTTATCCTCTTCTGCATCCTCTGGCCATCCTCGCAACTCACATCCGCTGGCAGCTGAAACCACAGGAAGAGGGGAGGAAACAAAAGGTACCACGGCAATGTCACATAGCGGTTAGATAGCACGAAATAGAAAGGATGAGCAGTGAATGCTTTGCCATTCCTAATATACAATCCTCTAGGGCTTCCTATGAACATTCCGTCTAACGTTTAACATCCGCTACAATACTTACCCAACGTCCGATTCTTTTCTTTTCTTTTCCCTTCTGTTTTATGCAAATTTTCACTTTTTGGAACAGATGACAACAGATGGGACGCCACCCCCGAAAATTTTGCTCATCCCGCTGGTCCTTTTTGCATATGTTTTGCATTCCGTCGGCCCAGTCGTGACCTAGCCTTAAATGTTAGCAGAAGTATAAATTAACATGCAGGGGGAAGTCTACTCATTAAACTAACAATCTTAACAACCGATAAAGAACTGGTAATCATAATTTATTTGTTGTTGAAGAGCGAGAAAAATAAAATAGAATAAATAAAAATAAAAATAAATAAGAAAGAAAGAGTATAACGACTAAGACTAGAAAATGGAAAGATATAAGAGAAAGAAAGAAAGAAAGAAAGAAAGAAAGAAAGAAAGAAAGAAAGAAAGAGAAAGAGAGAGAGAGAGGAAGGAATTTTGATCCTGATAAGAAAGAGAGAAGATGGGAGAGGGACAGGGAGAAGGAGAAGTGCTTTCCAATTTTCAGTTGTGATTTAAGACATTCAGGAAGACAAAGAGAAAGCAGACAGACAGATTTGTCAGTTTTTGTTTTCAGAAATGATTCTGTACCATTCAACAAAAATGTCTTTTAAATTTCCAAATAATTCATAAAGATTGAAATTTTATCTTGGAATGAGAAAAGGAGGCTTGCATTTTCCTCCAAAAGAGAAAGCAATGACAACAAGAGCAAAAGTAATGTAGATTTTGTGTGTGTGTGAGTGTGTGTGTGTGTGTGTGTGTGTGTGTGTGTGATTTGTTCATTTTCCTTCTTTGGGGCTGAGTGGAAAAAGAGGGGGGGAAATGAAAAATACAAGGACAATGGTTTCTAAAGCCCATGTCACAGTGAACCAACGGATGCAAAGAGGATGTAAAATGGACAAAAAAGCTTGCCATCCATTGGAAAACGCAATGTACTC
>BHFT01010259.1:0-43454 GCA_004320025.1 Laticauda laticaudata
CCAGCTTTTTTACTGCATTTTTGTGTTCATCCAGGTGGGTACTAATTCTTCTATTGGTCTGTCCAATGTATGTGGCCTGAAGTCATGAAGTCCCCTGAAACCCACAAACTGGGGTGCCAATGGTGCACTTCAGAGGGGATATTCAGCAGGTTTTGACCAGTTCTGGAGAATTGGTAGCGGAAATTTTGAGTAGTTTGGAGAACCGGCAAATACCACTCCTGACTGGAGATTTTACACTATCCTTCCCCTGCCATGCCCACCAAGAACTGGTAGTAAAAAAATTTGAATCCCACCACTGGAGAACATGCACATTTTAACTTTATTCTTGGGGTTTTTCTGGCATGTTTTTACTGTTGTGTCTGATGCAGCATTCTTAAGATATTGCATGCTATTTTTTAATCTTCAATTTTTGAATGGAAGATAATAGGTATCCTTTGTTTCCTCTTTTCAATGTGGGTTTATACAGCAGTTTTCAATTCTTAGATGATTTGCAAAGCTGGTCCAACCAAGAGCAGCTATTTATTTCCTTACAGCACATATTCAATCAGCTGGACTTCCATTCCTTTTTAATCAGCTCTGTTAGTTGATGGCATTTTCCCAACTTCCCAAAGATGTGTGTGGAAATGGACACAGGTTATAAAACTGGGGAGAAGGACAATATGCTTATTTTGTGCCTGCAAAATCTTTTCTAGGACTGCAGCCTATGTAGCCACGAAAGAAATGTCAGCCACATTTCCCCCCTCTGCTTTGTTCTTGATGTTCTAAAATCCGTCTTGCCGTGTGAAAAATGCTTCAATAGATTCTCAGCTTTCCAGCTTTTTTAAAAACTGGATTCTAAGGAAGGCGGTTCCTTAATAGGGATTTGAGATAGGTCATATAAAATAGACAGAAACCCAAATCCTCAGCCAACGTTTTTCTCTCTCTTGTGTTAATGATGCCCTTGTTTTGCCGTCTGCCGAAAAGGCCACCACTAATGAGATAATATCAGTCTGCTTGGGAGCAGGCTGACCGTAGGCTTTTAAAACAGCCCAGCTTCGACAGTGAGGAGCCCTTCTAATGTTCTGCGGCTGTCTCTGGTCAATGACATGGTAGAAATGGCCTTATCTGCCACAGTGGGGGGTGGGGGGTGGAGAAAGTCACTACCAGAACCAGGGGTCCTAAAAGGAGAGAAGAAGCAGCCTATTATGTATGACTGGAGCAAACTATAAACCTATTGTTGGAAGTTATTACCCACCCCTCTCCCAGAAAAAGTGAAATATTTTAGAATATACCAAAAAGGCAGAATATTTCCCCTAAAAGAGAAGTAGAAACTCAGAGAGGCAGAAACTCAGCCTCCCCCATTTGTCAATGGACCATTGGCCTTGGCCAGTGTACTCTACATAACAAAGATCTACCTCATTCAGGCACACCCATTATAGCAGTAGTCACCAACCAGTGGGCCAGGGACCACTGGTGGTCCACGAGAAAATTTTAGTTGTCCATAGAGAAATGTCACTTTGAAAGCAATTAATCCAGGCTGCGCGAGAACACAAGGCTTGCGTCACTTGCATTGCAAACAACATGACGTAGCGAGTGGAGGGGGGAGCTTGTGGAGGGGGGAGAAAGAGAGAGAGAGAGAGAGGGAGAGAGAGAGAGAGAGACTTTTGGCTTCATGCAAGGAAAGCAGCAGAAGTAGCAGAAGTCTTTCTATCTCTCCCCCAAACTCCACCAGGAATGACTCTTTGCCAGCGCAAAGACTTTGCAGCCTCTGGGATCAGGAGGCCTTGCAGGGTCCCACTCATTTCTGGCAGAGTTGGGGGAGAGAAAGAAAGACTTTTGTTGCTTTCCTTGTGTGAAGAAAGAAGCAGCCAGGTGGCCAGGCCAGGTGCATGGGGTGAGGGGGGGCAAGTTCCCCCCTCCACCCTTTCCCCCCTCCACTCACTACATCGTGTTCTTTGCAATGTAATTGATGCAAGTCTTGTGTTCCCGTGGGCCATGTGGGCAACCCAGCCTTGTGTTCCCACGCAGCCTGGATTAATTGCTTTCAGGGTGACATTTCTCTGCGGACCACCAAAATTTTCTCACGGACCACCTGTGGTCCCTGGCCTACTGGTTGGCGACCACTAGTCTAGAAGGCCTCCAAGATACCTCCCAACTCTGTTATTCTTTATTCTATTCTGTTATTCTGTTACATTTTAAAAACACAGTATTGGTAACACTTGGTGGGTCAAATTTTTCAGCTTTCAATCTCCAAACATTCGGGGTGCTCAAAAGTTGTGACAAGCCTTGGGGATGGTAAAAGATATTTTGGTTAGTTTAATATAATTTAGATGTGCTTAGTAAGTAACTATATAAATATCAGAACTTTTTAAAATTTTGTTTCATTAAAATTTAAAGTCTTCATCGATTTTCCCACAGCATTAAAAGCCATGCGCCACTTAAACTTCCCTCGTGAAAAATAAATTGAGAGTGCCAACATGTAATAAGCTGCAGTTAATTCCCCCACCACCTAATTCATGCTGATAAATAAAAAGAAACTAAATATATTTCGAAAGTCAATAATTACCCATTAAAAGGAGGCTTGCAAGAAGGTGTTTACCTTGTATAGGCAAACATTCCTATATGAAATGTGAAAAGGCTATATTTAGAAATGGAGGCTGACCAGGAAATTAAACTGAGTTGGAGGAAAAACAGTCTATGTGTTCCCTCACCCACACACCATCAGAGCTAAATTTGGCTTTCTCCAAGATTTGATGCCAACAGGGATTTCATTTCCCTAGCCCGGAGGAATAAAAGGTTTTGAAATCTTTCCTCCTCCTTGATTTGAGTCTACCCAATATTAAAGTGTTCTTTGGATTTTAGAAAGAAATTAGAAAAACCGAAATGACTTGAAGAAGTTAGACAACTTGTAAGCAGCATTAAGTTCAGGCAGTCCTCAAGTTATAATCATTTGTTCAGCAAAAGCTCAAAGTTACAATGATACCAAAATAAGAGTGACTTACGACTGGTCCTCGTACTTATAACTAACTGCAGTGTTCCCCACGGTCATGTGATCAAAATTCAAGGGCTTGGCAACTGGCATGTATTTATATGAGTTGCAGCAGTGGTGGGATTCAAAATTTTTTACTACTGGTTCTATGGGTGTGGCTTGGTGGGCATGGCGTGGCTTGCTAGGTGTGGCGTGGTGGGCGTGGCAGGGGAAGAATTTTGTAAAATCTCCATTCCCTCCCCACCCCCTAACCTGCTTTCCAGCTCTGTTCTCCTGTGCAGGGCAACCAAAGAAGACCCAGCCGATCAGCTCGGACTCGGGAGGCAGAGAATAGGTGGGGGTGGGGCCAATCAAAGGAGGGATTTGCCGGTTCTCTGAACTACTCAAAATTTCTACTTCTGGTTCTCCAGAACTGGTCAGAACCTGCTGAATACCACTTCTGAGTTGCAGAATCCTGGGGTCACATAATCAACATTTGTAACCTTCCCAGCCAGCTTTGGGTAAGCAAAGTTAATGGGGGAAGCCATGATTCACTTTGCAAATGCAGTAATTTCCTTAACAACCCTGGGGAAAAAAAAGGTGTAAAATTGAGCGCCACTCACTCAAGAACAACAGCAGAAATTCTGATCCAAATTGTGGTGGTAACTCAGGACTACCTGTAACAGGTTGCCAAGGGCAGGGATAGGACCCAAAACCTCAGATATTCCTACTCAGAGCAAGGTTTCCAACTTCTTTACAAAACTCATTAGGGAGAAAGCAGTGGTTTTGTACGAGGATGAGTTGCTCCAAGGAGAAGGTGGTGGCACCTCCAGAAGGCTCCCCAAATAGAAATGGGACTATTCTTTCGCTAGTGTGAAAGTCTTAGCAATAGCACTTAGACTTATATACCACATCACACTGCTTTACAGCCCTCTCTGCGTCAGCCAGCATATTGCCCCCAACAATCTGGGTCCGCATTTAACAGAACCTCAGAAGGATGGAAATCTGAATCAAGCGTGAACTCCACAGGATTGAACACCTGACAGTGGGCAGAGTCAGACTGCAATACTACATTCTAACCACTGTGCCCCCTATATATATTTATATATCTTATATTATATTTATAGCAATAGCACTTAGACTTATATAGAGCTTCACAGTGTTGACAGCCTTCCCTAAGTGGTTTTACGAGTTGGCCTATTTGCCCCAACAATCTGGGTCCTCATTTTACCGACTTTGGAAGGATGGACAGCTGAGTCAACCTTGAGCCTGGTGAGAATCGAACTGTCAAACTACTGGCAGTCGGCAGTCAGCAATATTCCTACATTCTAACCACTGCACCACCATGGATCTATTGTCAATGTCTTACTGACGATTCATTAAGGTCCACTACAATGACTGATCAGGTGTGGGGAGGAATTCAGCACTGCTCCTCCTGATCAGGGAAGACTATATATGGTTTGTAGCCTTTGTCCTAAAGCAGGAGTGTCCAACCTTGGCGATTTTAAGACTTGTGGACTTTAACTCCCGGAATTCCCTAGCCAGCATGGAGTTGAAGTCCACAAATCTTAAAGTCATGCCTGACTTAAAAGAATGGATTCACATCCTACAATTAGTGAGCAAAACA
This sequence comes from Laticauda laticaudata, assembly GCA_004320025.1. Lineage (NCBI taxonomy): Eukaryota > Metazoa > Chordata > Lepidosauria > Squamata > Elapidae > Laticauda > Laticauda laticaudata. Next base: position 4,575 of record BHFT01010259.1, read on the forward strand.
AAGCCTATTATTATATATTCTTCAGAGCTATTTTGACCAAACAAGAAGACTCTAGCAGATTTTATCTCACCTTCCTGTGGTCAGACTTTTGCAATATGTTCAAAGAATTAGTCTTCAGTTGCCTCGGGCAAATTCTCGGTAAAATTTGGGAATGGCTATCAAGAGGAACTAAGGCAGGTGTGGGCTGCTGGAGGTTTGCAAGGGTTTGGGAGAGCCTCTAGCTAAAGCCCCTGTCACACAGCACCAATGGATGGAAAGAGGATGTAAAACGGAGAGAAACACTTGCCATCCGTTGGTTAATGCGATTCATCAGTTCTTACTCACTGCGTCCGTTTTCATACTCTATATCCGTCCAGCATCCGTCTGCTGACATTCACCGCTCAAAAAGTTTGAGCTGCACAAAACTTTTTGAGCGGAAAATGTATCCAACGCGTCCGTTATACATCCACTATGCATACGGAACAGTGGAGCTGGGGTGGATGTGGGTTGGTCTCTGCTGAAGTGCCCTCTCTCCTTGCTCCCACTGTGTCAGGGACCTCCACGCACTCCGCATGGGTAGTGCAGCTGTCGGGGTCTCCATCGTGGGACGCTCCACAGATACCTGCCTGGACACAGAAGCTGACTCTCGGCCAGAAGAGGACTGGCTCTCTGTGGGCTGCCTGAGAGTAGAGGGTTGTCAGAGGGCTGCCCTCGGTGGCGGATCTACCCCTCCAAGAAGCTGCACTTGGCCATCACGTAGGTCTCCCGATCCGTCAGCTTGACCGTGGCGCCTGGCCAGATTTCTTGAGGTGCAGCTTCCGCGTACCAGGAGTGCATGTGCTTCCACCACCAGGAGCACCTCCGAAGTGTAGCCCAGGCTCTCTGCCTTCTCTCTTCAAGCAGCCTGTTTCCTTTTGGTGTCTCGATAGAGCCTGTGTCCCTTCCACCATAGATACTCCTTCTCCCTCAGCCATTCGAGCACCCATCCTCATGTTCCTCTTCGTGGAGTATTGCCTCCTCTCCCGTTCATGCGTATGCCTCTTCCTCCTCTGGCAGGCCATCTGGGCCCTCAATCAGAGGGCTTCAAAGTTCTCGGGGCTGCTCCACCACACCACCACCACCAGCAGCAGCAACAACAGTAGCAGAAAAAGCAGCACCAGCAGCACCAGCAGCACCAGCAGCACCAGCAGCACCAGCAGCAGCACCAGCAGCACCAGCAGCACACAGCAACCAGCAGCACAGCAGACCAGGATCAGCAGCAGCAGAGTAAGCACCAGTAGCACCAGCAGGACCAGCAGCACCAGCAGCACCAGCAGCACCAGCAGGACCAGGAGCACCAGGAACACCAGCAGGACCAGGAGCAGTGCCAGCAGAGTAAGCACCAGTAGAACACCAGCCACCAGGAGCAGCACCAGCAGAGTAAGCACCAGCATAAGCACCAGCACCAGGAGCAGCACCAGCAGTGTAAGCACCAGCAGAACCCCAGCACCAGGAGTAGTGCCAGCAGAAGCCCCAGCAACAGAAGAGTCAGCCTGAGCAGCAGAACCCAGCAGAAGCAGAGTCAGGGCCAGGGGGTATGTGGCCCTGTCCTTCTTGCCAGGGCTGGCAGGAGTAGGCACAGGCTTCCTCTTCTTCCCATGGTTGTTGGCTCGGAGCTGTGTCTGGCAGCAGGTCTTTCCTCTGAATGGTGACCTGCTTGCGAGCTGCATCCTTTTATATCCGTGGGGCTGACGCAATGCATCCTCCCCGCTATGCGCAGTGAATGCTTTGCATCCGCTAGCATCCGCTAGGCATCCGCTCTGCATCCGCTCGGCATCCGCTCTCGCATCTGTCCTTTCCCGACTGTGTCGTGCTCTTTGCTGTGCTCCCCCGGCAGCCCTGCGGATGTGCCATCCCTTCCATTCGCTTCCATCGCTAGGCTTTCCATGGAGCATCCGCTTAACATCCTTGGCTACATCCTTCCCCCTCCATTCCTTTCCATTGTTGTCTGCTCTGCTTATGCAAATTCGGGGCACTTTAGAGCGATAACAATGGATGGAAAATTTTCTCATCCGCTGTGTCCTTTTTACATACGTTTTGCATTCGTCGGCCTATGTGACAGGCCCTTAAGATTCTGTGCAATTTGGAGAACCCCCAAATCACACTCCTGGTTGGCCCTGCCCACCCAACTCTGCCTCTTCCAGGAGTCCCCATTACAGCCCGTTTTGGATGCAGGTAAGTGCAGGGCACACACAGAGGCTCGGGGAAGGTGAAAAATGGGCCTCTTGGAAGTTTGGGAAAGCCGGAAACGGGCCCATTTCTGGCTTCCAGAGAGCCTCTGGAGCCTGGGGAGGCCGTTTTCGCCCTCCCGGAGGCTGAAGCAAAGCCTCTGGAGCCCAGGGAGACAAAAATACCCTCCTCACCATGGTGCAGGAGGCGACTAGGCAATGCCCACAATGGCCATGCTCACCCAGCATCCAGGCAGAGAACCAGTTGCTAATTTTTTTGAAGTTCCCCCCTGCGTCAAGCACTGGAGACACAAGGGACAACAATGACCGCGGTAGGAAAATCTGACAGGTTACCATGTTATCCTTTCAAAGTTTATCGTTATGTTTTGTAGCTTGGACATAAGTTTCTCCACGAAGGAGCGGCTTATACAGAAAACAAGCATCTAATCATAGTACCATGAGGCTGTGAAGAATAGTGACTGAATGACCCCGCTCTCATTGTAGCAATGCTTCTCCCATGTAGTTTTGTAATATCATTAATTATCTTAAAGTTGAATGAAAAGGTAGGCTTATTATGACATGTTTTCCAGTTAGGGGAGAATGGATCCAGGAAAGGATTACCTTTTATTTCTACAGGAAAAACAGAATCTTCTAATCCAACTTGAAAAGAGGGCTTATTCAGCAGCAGAACTTCATCCAATAATTGGACGAATAATACAGGATTTAAAGCAGACATAAGAACACCTCAAACTAGGCTCTAATTAAATAATGCAAATAAGCTAAGGCAAACAAAACTCCACCCTAAAACAACCAGAAATAGATCAGGTCCACCCTCATATTAAATTGCTATTTTCTGTTCACAGTTAACAGAAAAAAAATGTATGAGGAATATCATTTGTACAGTATTTGTATAACCAAAGGCAGAGGAAATGAAGATTTAGAGGGGGTCATCCATGTTACTGCTTTGCATATCCCAGCCAAGGATGCAGTGGTAGGATTCAATTTTTTTTTTAAACTACTGGTTCTGTGGGCATGGCTTGGTGAGTGTGGCAGGGGAAGGATACTGTAAAATCTCCATTCCCTCCCCACAGGGATGGGATTATACCAGTTCTCACCGGTTCTGTAGAACTGGTGGTTATGATTCCTGGTAGCTTGGAGAACCGGTAAAATGGGCCCGAGCTGGCCCCACCCCTCTACTCCCACTCCTAAGTTCCCTGCTCAGTCAAGTAGCTTTGGGGAGGTCAGTCATAAATTAGAACACTTGCTAAGCAACCGGTCATTAAGCGAGGACCACTTCTATTTGATTTGCCGGTCCCGTGACCACCAAACCATGCCCAGCCGGTCACATGACCACCAAGCCACACCCACCCATTCACATGACCATCAAGCCATGTCCATAAAATAAGCCACACCCACAGAACTGGTTGTTAAAAAAAATGAATCCCACCCCTTCCTCCCCACCCCACTAACCTGCTTTCCAGCTCCATTCTCCTGTGCAGGGCAACCAAAGAAGACCCAGCTGATCAGCTGGGACTCAATGGGAGGCAGAGAAGAGATGGGGGAGGGGCCAGTCAGAGGTGGGATTTGCCAGTTCTCCAAACTACTCAAAATTTCTGCTTCCGGTTCTCCAGAACCAGTCAGAACTGACTGAATACCACCTCTGCAAAGATTTATCTTAATCCCACAATCCACTGGTGTCACCCTCTGTACCCAGAGAGGTTATTGGTGGGATTAATATATCTTTAGAATTGCTTGCTTGTAATAAATACAAGTAATCCTCAATTTACCACAGTTCATTTAGTGAAGTTACAGCAGGACTGAAAAAGTGACTTATGACTGTGTTTCACACTTGCAGTATCCCCATCATGTGATTAAAATTTAGACACTTAGCAATTGACTCATAGTTATGATGGTCGCTGTGTCCTGGGGTCATGCAATCCCCTTTTGCCATCTTCAGACAAGCAAAATCAATGAGAAAACCAGATTCACTTAACAACGGTGTTACTAACTTAACAACTGAAGTGATTCACTTTACAACTGTGGCAAGAAAGGCCATAAAGTAGGGCAAAATTCATCTAACAAGTGTCTTGCTTAGCAGCAAAAGTTTTGGGACACAACTGTGGTCACAAATTGAGGACTACCTATACTATACATTTCCTGATCCAATAACCCAATAATATTCCATCATATCTTCATTCTTTTCACTCCATTTCAAGACATGAATAAGCTAGACGCGATTACCTAGTGTACCTCTTAAGTAAGGTAAAGGTAAAGGTTCCTCTTGCACATACGTGCTAGTCCTTTCTGGCTCTAGGGGGTGGTGCTCATCTCTGTTACAAAGCCGAAGAGTCAGCACTGTCTGAAGACGTCTCCGTGGTCATGTGGCCGGCAGGACTAAATGCTGAAGGCGCACAGAATGCTGTTCCCTTCCCACCAAAGGGGTCCCTGTTTTTCTACTTGCATTTTTAAATATGCTTTCGAACTGCTAAGTTGACAGAAGCTGGGACAAGTAACAGGAGCTCACTCCGTTATATGGCGCTGGGGATTCGAACCGCTGAACTACCGACCTTTCTGATCGACAAGCTCAGCATCTTAGCCACTGAGCCAACGGGTCCCACCTCTATAGTAGACCACTTCAGTTCAGCCATCTTTTTTCTCTTTACATGTAGAGAATCAGAACAAAAGAGAATAAAAGAATAGGAAAGGACTCTGGTTAGATCTTCTAATCCAACCCCTGCCACAGGGTTAAACAAATTAAGGAATGATCTTAATTTGACCTATGATGTCTACGGATGCCCACTCCTGCTCTATGGCATAGAAGGGCATCCATGGGCATGTGTGTCTCCATAAAGCCAAAGTGAGGGTTGTAATGGCACGAACAAACACTTTTTTGTAATATGTTGTATGATGCCTATGTTGCAAAGAAGTGGAGTCTGATTCCATGGTCAAGGCCACCATCTTGAGTGTTTTCCAATTCGGTTGAGGTTGTCCTTAATTTTATGTTACGATTCTGGTTGGTACAATTTGTTCGAAGCAGAGGACGCAAAACCAGATGTATTATGAACATATTTGCACCAACATTCACATGCATCTTATGGCTGGGCATTTTTGGTTTTAAACCACAAGTTTGCATTACAGCTGTTAAACTTAGAACTGCATCTTATTTACTGTCACTGATCTAAGAAGCCTTCCAGAACTGGATCTTCTCCAAGAGTGAAATGAAGAACCAGTAGTGTATTATACATTTCATATAAGAAACAACACTGTTATGCTAAGGCAGTCTCTGTTTCCTATTTCAATACAAAAGTGTGTCTGTTAAAAAGAATGACAGAATTAATTCACCAAAATATTTAAAAGTGTTGTAATTCTTTATAGAATAGCAGCATAAAATACCATTATCTTGAACAAAAAAAGCGGTCAAACACAGGGATGTACTAGGAAAAAAAATGACTAATACCAGTGGTGGGATTCAAATTGTTTTACCACCAATTCAGTGGGTGTGACTTGGTGGGTGTGCTTTGCCTAACGTCGGCACACAGCTTTCCTCACACCAGCTGAGGCCTGCAATGCTAATCAGCTGAGAGGATAAAGAAGAGAAATGCGCAGGGGCGGGCGGCACGGCCAGTCCTGTGCTTTTCTCTTCCTTCTCCTATCTGCTGATTGTTGGGGGCTTTTTTCCTCCTCTCAGCTGATCGTCAGAGGCTTTTATTACTACTAGTTCGGCCAAACCAGTCTGAATCAGTAGCATGCCACCACTGATTAATACTGATAATGTCAGGTGTCAGGGCTCTGGTAGTAACCCCCATTTAAATCATGAGTCTCTAGCCTTATTTTCAAAGTTCAAAGAAGATTTATTAGGAGAAGACATGCCGGTGCTGCCTGAGTGTAGCCGACTGAAACACGTCATTCATTGTCACCCTTGACCCTGGTTTTCCCCCACTCCCTGGGTGTATATTCTCCAATGGGACACATCCATAGCCAAGAGTCATCAATCATCCTCTCCAGTTAGAATTTTGTGGGGCAGAAACTTCGGTCACCTGGAAACTATCTATGAAAACATCCATGGAATGCAGTTTCTGTTTTGCAGCTGCTACACTATTCCCCTCTCCCTTTCTGGCAACTCTAAAAGACCAGAGAAATATTTTATGAGTTGACAGTCTGGAACCTGAGCAAAAGTTAATCCAAACAGGTAAAATTCAATTGCAATTAAGGCTTTCTTAATTGAAACAGCATCGATTTAAACAAAAAAAAAAAAGGAATCAGATATGCAACAAGTATATATGTCTCTGTGAATGTGTGTTTATGGGAGAGAAAAATGTCCCACCGTGTTGTTTAAAGACTTCATTGTGTCAAATGATGGGACTTCACATGGATGTGTCTGTCAAAAGAGTCAAGATGATCATCTCAACCAGGATTGGACCCCATCTCTTTTTTACGTGAACCACACAGGCTATGCCTTTAAAGGGACAAGACCAGGGGTGGGATTCTGCCAATTTGGACAAGTTTGGGTGAACCCCTAGCTCTGAAGATCAGCTGGGAGTGAACCTGCTCACTCCGGTGTGGGCTCACCTGCGTGTGCAGCAAAGCGGGCAATCACTGAATCAGTTGTTATACCGGCAGCATCCCACCCCTGGGCAGGACGCCAATTTCACAGTTGTACCATCTTGATATATCTACCACCCACTACTGATGAAAGCCAGTAATACCAACTATATAATACAGGGGACCCGCGGGCTAGATCCGGCTCGTGGGCTGTTTACATCTGGCCTGCAAGGCTACCTTGGAAACAACGAAGGACCGGCTCTGTTTTTGCTGGCAGAGAGTTGCAAGAGGCTATCGCAGCTGAAAACTGAGCTCAGGAGCCCATTTTCACTGGCAGAGTGCTCAGGCCACCACAGGTGCCCCCGAAATGAGTGATATCAATCTGGCCATGCCCACCCTGGCCACACCCACCCCAGCCCATTAAGGTCAAACACAACCCTGATGTGGCCCTCAATGAAATTCAGTTTGACACCCCTGATAAAATAAGTTCCACAGAAAGGTGCATAGTCATGAGTTACAAGGAAATATATACCAATAATATTCCCATTTCTTGACCTGTTTGGCCCAATACAGGTGTGAACGTCTTCAATCCTTAAGCGTATTCAAAGCCCCACCCAAACCTTTACAAGTACTGACCAGGTCAGCAGTGTCCATGTTTATGACCTAAAAAACAAAAACGATCACAGTTCTGCCCATTTTTTTCATGGAGAAAGTGGGGAGGGAAAGGAGAGTTTGCAGTATCCTTCTCCTGCCATGCCCACCAAGTCACACCCACCAAGCCACACCACGCCCACCAAACCATGCCCACAGAACCGGTAGTGCAGGGGTTTGGTTTGTCTTTTTGAATCACTGGGGAAAACCTAGAATTCTCAGATTTTGGGTTTCCCCCAGATGTGCCAGTATACCTACTCTAATAAAAGGAACTTTTGAAAAAATGTCTGTCTTGGAATTTTTGATTGGAGCTGGGTTTTTCTGGAACACTGACATTAAAAGCATGGAAAAACAGTCACATGTTGCTCTTTTTCAGTGCAGCCATAACTTTGAAGGGCCATTAAATGCACTGTCCTAAGGAGGACTACTGTTGTGGTTAGCCGGCAGCAGATGCAGATGGCTGAGGAGAGCAAGGATTCAGATGAGGGGCCAGGACCATTAGGAAGTGGACTGCTGCCTTTGGAGATTGTGGGGGCTGGCAGCAGTGATGAAGAGGTTCCCGAGGAGCCTGTGCCAAGTGCAGGTGCACGCAGGATTGCTCGTAGGAAAGAGCAGCTGCAACAACATGGGTGAGTGACTCAGGAGTAAGGCTGAAAAGTAATGGCCCCTCCTTCAAGAAGATAAAAGGCAGCTGTGCAATGAACATTCTTTGTAGAAAGCAAAGACGTTTTGAAACTCAGCCTCGTGGTCATTACAGTTGGTATTTGAAGACTCTATTTCTTATCTGTTGTTTTTTTGGCAGCCTTGAAAAAACTTGGCAAGGCTCTTTCTTGTCGGAGCTAATTAGTTGGAAGCAGCCTTTTATCTATGAAGAAACAGAATTCATAGATGAAACATTAAAATGTGCTGCTGCCTTTCTCGTGTGTTTGCTCTCTTGGAAACAGGTTTGGGTCAGAACAACTACTGGTACACACATGGGAATAGGTGCTGTGACACCCCCTCCCCATGGAAACCTCTCCCCCTCCCCATTTCTATTTATCACTTTGCTTTGCTGGACGTGCAGAGGCTTGGCTGGCTCCTTCCCTTCTTCTCCCTCGGCAGATGCCAATGTATAAGAAGCTATTTCAGTCTGTAGCATTTCATGACGGGAGCCAAACCAAACCAACACAGGGCCGCCACGGAGTCCCAGCCAAGCAGAAACGACTCACCTCTCTCCACCCGCCAGGACATTTTTAGAAACAGCCACTTAAGTCTAAAATTCATGAATGAGCAGTGTAATTTCTGAGCTATTTCTGGGTTGTAACTGAAAGTGAAAGGCTGCCTTCAGGATGAATGGACATAATCCTGGCGTTTTAATGCCTTTCCATGGTTTTGTCTTCATATAAGCAGGCTTATTATAGCCAATGCTCGTAAGAGATGAAGTGAACTGCATTCATCCTTCTCCACTAATAAAATAATCCTTATATATGGTATTTATATAATACTCCACAAGTATACCAATAAAGTTTGGTTGTTTGGAATGCCTTCGATATTAATGAAATCTTTCCTGAACTGGATTTCTAAGACAATGTCTTCTGACTCACATTACTATTTATGTCAACAATTTTATCATTCCACTTGTGGACTTTTCAAAATAGACATACTATATCTAGCTCCTTATTTCTGTTTTTAAAGAATATAATAGGACTTCCATTTTATGAAGGCAGAATGATGGTTAATTGTTGTTTTATACTGTAAATCATGAACAAATTATATACTTAAGTTAGTTAGTTTACTTTACTGTCATTGCACCTCGTACAATGAAATCAAACACCTCCTTCAGTGCACATCATGACCATGAAAATAAGCACACACATACATCCTTCACACTCCACACATTGAATTGAAAACTCTCAACACCACACCACACTGCTCTATATAGCAGAATTCAATAGAGTTACCGCCCCAGGATAGAAACTGTTTTTCAGCCTATTTGCCCTTGTTTTTATTATTCTGTACTGTTTGAAAGATAGTAATAGTTCAAAAAAAAAAAGGGGTGCCCAGGATGAGATGGATCTTTGAATTTTTTAATGTTTAATAATACTTTAATACTTTTTTAATGTTTAATGATCTGCACAGTAGGAAAAAAGTAGGTGATTTTTTTTTCTTTCATAGCAACAACAACAATTGTTGATAAGAAAGAAAAAAAATTCTGAATAGCAGACATTGCAATACCTGGAGACAGCAGATGAGAAGATTAAGAACCAGGGAAAATCATAAAATACAAAGATCTGCAAATAGAAGTAGAATACTATGGCAAGATAAAGCAAAGGTACTACCAGTAGGAATGTCACCAGTAGGTGAAAATAGCCAGGAGCATTTGTTGAGTTCAAACCACATGCTGAGTTCAAAGCACAGCATTGTATTGTGACTACCTATACACAAGAATCTAGACAACTAATGGTTCAAGCCAAATTGGCACTACAGAAGGTCCAACGGAATTCAGAGGGAACTGGACTTGGGTCTCTTATGGCAACTTAATGACTCCAAGCTAATGACACATTTAACCCTACCTTCTAGCTCAGCCTGCTCTTTTCCGACAATTGGCAACATGGGTGCGATTCTCAAAGCAATTGTGTTCCTGCTGGCATACCATCTGGACTAAAAAAATCCCCAGTGTTTTTTTTTCTTGGGTGAAAAAAAATCCAACTTATGTGAAGAATACACTCTGCATATTGTCTTCTGGTGACACTGACACAGGATACACTTACAAAAGGTGAAATTCAGTGCTATGGAAGGCTATTAGATTTCCCTTGATGGTTTAGGTCAGTGATTGGTTTTATACAGAATGTGTGAGGACCAAACAACCAATGCATTTCTGCTCAGCGTTATTAGTTATTTTCTTTCCAAAATTTCTCAGAGTTACAGAAATTTAATTTAAACAATCAACCCCTGAGGAATATGTGAGTTTTCTTTCTTTCTTAGCCCTGCGTTTGGCATAAGAGTGTGAGGATATTTGATTGAAAGAGTCCATAGAAAGGGATCCTTTCCAATTTCTGAATCAGATTTCCAACAGAATCTGCAAGCTAGTTATTATTATTTCTATTGTATCACAGTTGGAATACTGTGCACAGTTTTGGTCATCATGATACAAAAAACATGTTGAGGCTCTAGAAAGCGTGCAAAGATGCCCAGCAAAGGTGAATAGGGATTTGGGGCTAAATCGTAAGATTAGAGGTGGTATTCAGCAGATTCTGACCAATCCTGGAGAACCGGTAGTGGAAATTTTGAATGGTTCGGAGAACCAGCAAATGCCACCTCTGACTGGAGATTTTACAGTATCCTTTCCCTGCCATGCCCACCAAGCCACACCCACAGAATTGGTAGTAAAAAAAATNCCTCTGACTGGAGATTTTACAGTATCCTTTCCCTGCCATGCCCACCAAGCCACACCCACAGAATTGGTAGTAAAAAAAATTGAATCCCACCATTGCGTAAGATGAAAAGTTTTAGGAACTTTATATGTCTAATCTAACAAAGAGAAGGACTAGGGGGTGATATGATAGCAGTGTTCCAATATTTGAGGGGCTGCCACAAAGAAGAGGGGGTCACCTATTCTGCAAAGCACCTGGGGAAAGGACAAGAAATAATGGATGGAAACTAATCAAGGAGAAAACCAAATTAGAATTAAGGAGAAATTTCCTGACAGTGAGAACAATTGTTCAGTGGAAGAACTTGCCTCCAGAAAGTTGGGGTTGCTTCATCACTGGAGGTTTTTAAGAAGAGATTGCCATTTGTCCAGAATGGTATATAGGACCTTCTGTTTGAGATGGGGGCCAACTCTATTATTCTATATTGCATCCTGCATTTAACTGAATCAATTCAGAGACTTTTGCATGTGTGCAGAAACAGGGATTCTGGTAGCCCTAATTGATATGCTTCAATTATTCATGGTGTGTTGAATGGATATTTAAATAAAACCAGAAATTAAATTGGTTGAATCAGACTAATGATTCCATGACATTAAACTGAGATCTTCCAGTTCTGAATTAAAAATCAACTTTCTGAACTTTCTCAATCAGCCTGGCTGGAGAAATGCCAAATCATCATAGAGCAATTAGTTTTGTCTTTAGGGAACAACCCTTATATTAGACTACTCAAAATCAGAGCCCATTTTTCCCAGGAATAAAATCACTAAAGGATCAAGTTACATGGCATCAGGGCAGGTTCAAATTATATAAATAGCTGGCACATTTTGTAGAAAGATCTAGCTAGAGCAAAATTGAAGACTTAAGTGGGAAGCTGAGAATGAACATACCAGGATGTATTCTTCTTCTTAATGCTGCTGAATGATTCCCACTCATATACCAGAGATCCAAAAATCTATAGTTCAATTGAAAAATAGTAAAACTCTGGGGAATGATCTAATCTTATTAGAATTTCTAAAAATACATCCCACTTGATTGGAATTCATTCTAGCCCCTCTTTTCACTGTTACAGTATATACTGATGAATGGACTTTAGGATGCTTAGAATTAAAACCCCGATTCATAAAAGGAATGAATTGACTATTCTCCTTCTCTGTGACCAAATTTTCAACTATCTCCATGAAGGCTATGAAGCTTCCATCAACAGTTTCAGCTTCTAGAAGCCAGCGGAGCTAGTCCTCTTCATATTACTAACAATTTCAAATGGTCAAGGAAAATCAGGTGATCCGGACAGTTGAAATTGGTATAAAGATTTATTGAAGGTTGAGCTCTCTACGGGAATCTGAACTACTAACAGCCAAGGGAAATTAATGGGAGATAAGAGTCAAGGGAATTCAAGATGGGCTGGACGTAGAATGAAGAGACTCATGACTGGTGACGTGTTTGACTCCTCCCTCAGGCTCAGCCTGGTTATCTCCTACACAAACCTGTCTTACAGTTATATTCTCTCTCTCTCTCTCTCTCCTCCCTCCCTCCCTCTCCCTCCTCTCTCCACCTCTCTCTGCTTTGTTTGATGTATTCAATTGGTGCAGAATGCAATGGCATGCACAGTCCTGGAAACTTCTAGGGCTGCACATGTAACAGTTTTATTGCTTGACCTGCATTGGTTACCAGTTTGCTTCTGGATCCAATTAAAGTGTTGGCTGTTCTCTTTAAAGTCTTACATGGCAGGGGTCCAGGTTATCTGAGGAACTGTCTTTTCTGAATGAGACAAGCCCTACCCACCCACGCCAGTGGAAGAGGCCTTCTATGGATCCCACCTGCGAAAGAATTGAAGTAAGTGGGGTCAAGAAGAAGAGCCTTTTCTACTGTGGCCCCATCCCTGTGGAACATTTTTACCACTGGAGGTGGGAACTGCTCTTCTTGGCCTTCCAGAAGAGTATCAAAACCTGGCTTTGCCACTTGGCTTGGGACCCCAAGGAGAGTGACCATCGCTGGAGGTGGCTGACCGGATAAGAAGACCTCATCCTGATCCCTATCCATGCCCCATCACCTGAGGGCAGGACAAGAAGCAATGGGTGGAAACTAATCAAAGAGAGAAGCAACCAAGAACTAAGGAGAAATTTCCTAACAGTGAGAACAATTAATCAGTGGAACAATTTGCCTCCAGAAGTTGTAAATGCTCCAACACTGGAAGTTTTTAAGAAGATGTTGGATAACCATTTGATGGAAATGGTATAGTGTTTCCAGCCTGAGCAACGGCTTGGGCTAGAAGATCTCCAAGGTCCCTTCCAACTCTGTTATTCCATTCCATTCCATTCCATTCCATTCCATTCTATTCTATTCTATTCTATTCCATTCCATATTTTCTATTCTGTTCTATTCTGTTCTGTTCTATTCTATTATATTCTGTCTGTCTCTTAGCTCACTTACTTTTGTTTTAGTACAGTTTTTTTTAGCATGATTCTAATTTGTGCAGTTTTTAATGTTTTAATTATTTTTTATTTATTTTATTACTTGTAAGCACCTTGTGCGGAGATGGGTGACATAAAGATAACTAACTAACTAAATAGTTTTTTCAGTAAATAAACTCCAAGCTCATCATTTTCCCACCATAGGAAATTTGTTTCTACTAAAGTAGATCCAACGTGATCCCAAAGGTGCTTTTTTCAAGAGGCAACTGGACTTTCTTGTTGTTCTTTGAAGACATTTCACTTCTCATCCAAGAAGCTTCTTCGGCTCTGATTGGAGGGTGAGGAATAGAAGGATTCTATCCCTTGCGGAGAGCTGGTCATTTGCGTCCTTTTTAGAGAGTCATTGAAGGCACTTCAAGGCTTATCTGTGTCCTCAGGGTCACCTGAGTGGTGCCTGCATCTCAAACTGAAGCACAAATGGTTCCATATTCTTCAATTTTTCTGGAAATCTGTTCATACTCCCATACCATTCGAAAGGTGTTCATCCCAAACTGAATATGGGGATTCTCAGTCATCCGGGTTGTGGTTGTCCCAAAGGTGCTTTTTCAAGAGGCAACTGGACTGTCATGCCCTTGTTAGGAGGAACAGCCTACAGGGAGTGGAGGTGTGGCCCCAGAGGTTGTGGAGGAGGCTGAGGAAGGGCAGAGGCCGGCTGGGCAATCAGAGGAAGAACCAGGCCCATCCCCTCTGCATCCTAGGGCATGATGACAAGAGAGGAAGCAGCCATGATCCCCCTCATTAGTTGCAGTTGGGGAGAATAGTATATAAGAGAGACGGTGACAACACAGCGTTGCCAGAAGCAAAGTGTGTTTTATTTTGGGATGAAGTAATCTTGGTTGGCGTCCTTCCAACAGACTGTGCCTTGTTATCTCCTTGAAGTTGATAATTACTTATCCTGGTCCCTTGTGGAAATTCCTTCATTATAGTTTGTTTTAGTTTTTTATTTCATGTCTATCTGCTCATTAAGTTCAGACTGTATTGCTTTCTTTTGAAGACTATTTTTGCATAAGTTTTATCTCCAACTGAGAATTATTGAACAGTGGGGCCAAGTTGGAGGCATTAAAGGACATTTATTTACATTTTGGATTTTGTTATGTTTGTCACATAGACATCACATAGACTTTCTGGTTTTTCTTTGAAGACATTTCACTTCTCATCCAAGAAACTTCTTCTAGCAGTTTTGGGACAACCATGACCTGGATGACTGAGAATCTCCATAGACATTCGATGTGATCATAATTATGACCATTGTATGAACCGGCATCCTACTGTAAGAAAACTATGAGTTTGTTGAGAAGTTGAAAATTACAAGCGATGTAGAAAATGGGGCATTGTTATTTTATCTTAAGGTATATTTGGTTTTTATATTATAACATGCCCGGGGCATTATCTATCCAAGAAAAGAGAATGTATTTGTAATTTTCTCAACTACTTCGCTTTTCTAGTTTGACTATCTTTTATTAAAACTAAAACTAAATGAATTCAGTGAAGTGTATATTTATGTAAGTTATTTTGCTGTGACTTGCCTAAAACTGTACTCATGCCCTCAAGGCTACAAATTTACTCCTCTGCATTTCTCAGCATTTTTTGCTCATTTTAAATGCTATCTCATAGTTCCATCATGTTTACACAATCTGTACACTTGAAACTTTATTGCAGGCATGTCAATTATAACTAAATGTAGCAAAACAGATTGCTGTAGAATTATGAAAAATAATAGGCATTTTTAATCCAAGTTCCTAGCATATACACTACCCATTTATCATGGGAACTATTCTATAAATGGTTAAATGACAGATAATGAGGTTAGAGGAGTGGAATTAGGTGAAATCTGGTTTATAGGAGAAAGAAAAACAAATGAGTAAATATTTCTGATGATTATATAATTGATACTACAATGAAAGATAATATATGTTACAATATAACTGATGTTATTGCACATTAGTTTATATATTACTGCTTATTTATATACTGCTTATTTATTTATTTACTTATTTATTTACTGCTTATATATATATATACCAGATCTTGGAAACATTCTCTGCACTGATCAAATTGGACAGGTTTTATGCAAGGAAACTTCAATCAAAGAGGTTTTTTTTTTTTTCAAGAACATTAGAAAATAAAAATGAAAACCTTTCATCTGGAAGCATGCAAATCAATGATATTTGATAGAAAGTCCACGAATATCATTTTACTAGAATGAAACAAAACAGAAATGGAGATTTTGCAATTGAAAAGTTCAGCTATCCCTAATCATCTCCACATTTCAATGGATCCTCGATGGAATTGTTGAATTGTGCTGCAGCAAGTTGCCCCATTCTGCTTTGGAGTACATTGCATTAGACTAACAAATAACCAATATCTGTTCCCCTCTTATTCGTGTACAGCAGAATCATTTCAATTCCCATGGCTAATATTAAAGATTAAAATCAACTCTCAAAGTAGCACCTCCACCACCGCTAATTAGGACAAAACAAAAATAGTCACCTTGGAAGCAAAAGAGAATTATGATTTATTCAGTGCTTTGAATTTCAGAATAAGCAAACTCTGAACATATATTTTCATCATACAAAGGGGTTAAGCACAAACATTCCCCACTCAGATTGAGATGGCGTATCAATGAAAAACTATCCCAATGTAACCCATAGTTAGTTTGTACATTTCTCATGACCAGTACATTTCTTTGGCTCAGATGTTGGGTAAAGGGTGCAGATTGGCAGTCACACTGATCACAGAACGTTTCTGAAATTTGGCCAACAAAATAGCATTTTTTTGTCTTCAAAAGTCCTTACCTTATCCTCCAGTCTAATCAGTCTGGCTCCCATTGTGTAGTAGCCTTTGTCTACCCCCTTTTCTAAAATAAAAAATAAAATAAAAGAGGATTTGTGCTTGAATTGCAACTAACTGGGAAATGCAGTGATGTGAAAGCTTATTGCTGATATTGTTACAGTTAGCATATTTTCTGTGAATAAAAAGGATATGCAGACATATTGGAATATAAGCAAACAGCAATAGCACTTAGACTTATATACCACTTCACGGTGCTTTACAGCCCTCTCTAAGTGGTTTACAGAGCCAGCTTATTGCTCCCAACAATCTGGGTCCTCATTTTAGCCACCTCAGAAGGATGGAAGGCTGAGTCAACCTTGAGTCTGGTGGGATATGAGCTGCCAAATTGCAGGTGGCTGGCAGGCAGCAGAAGTAGCATTCTAACTACTGCGCCACCACAGTAGTCCTTGACTTGCAACTGTTCGTTAAAACCCATGTCACACTGCACCAACGGATGCAAAGAGGATGTAAAACACGACCCAAAAAGAGCTTGCCATCCGTTGGAAAACATGATGCATCCATTGTGTACTCACTGCGTACATCTTTCATTGCTCTATCCGTCAAACATCTGTTCTACTGCTATTTCATCTGCTCAAAAAGTTTTGAGCTACACAAAACTTTTTTGGAGGATGAACTTTCCGTCGCGTACGATCTCCATCCGCGACACATACGGGCAACAAACGTTCTACATCGGTTGTCATCCGTTACATGTCCGATGTATCCTCTCGCATCCTCTGGGCATCGCGCAACTCACATCCGCTTCAGCAGAAAGCGGAAAGAGGAGGAAGCGAAAGGTACGTGGAACATCCACACAGCGTTAGTAGCACGGACATAGAAAGTATGAAGCAAGATGCAGCTCGGATATAAAGCATTAAAACAGACAAAACGTTCGCATATGGGACGTATCTCGGATATTTAGGATGTCTGGAGGATGTCAAGAGTATGTGGAAGGCACCTAGCGGAAAACACATTTCCTATAAAAAGGGGGAGGAAATCACCTGGATCTCACTATCAGTCCAGCAGCCCTGGTGTGCAGACCTCTTCAGCCTTGCTCTTGTTCTTCCACATCATCCATTGATCTCCCCATGGATCATCGCACACTCCTTTTGGTAGCCGCCATCATTCAACACCAGAACCAAGCCCTCTTCAGACTGTTTCACCTTTTCTACTCAAGGAGAAGGAGACGTCCAAGAGCTGTCTGGGTCCGAAGATGGATTGGAGAAGAGTGGGTTTGGACTCTATGACAAGCTGATGGTGGAGCTGAGAATGAAGACCCTCGTGCATTCCAGCACTTCATGAGGATGCCACCAGCCATGTTTGACGAAGTTGTGGAGCACTGAGACCCAGGTTGACCAAGCCAGCACCAACTTCATCCAACCTGGACCCTGGACTGAAGTGGCACTGACTCTGTGGCACCTGTCCTCTGGGACCACATACAGAAACATGCAGTGTGCCTGGAGGTGCCACACAACACCATCAGCACTGTGGTCAGAGAAGTGGTGCAGGCCATCATCGAAGAATACATGGAGAGCTCCTCCAGTGCCCCACCACTGAAGAAAGCTGGAGGAAAGTTGCAGAGCAGTGGTATCAGAGGTGGAACTTTCCCACACCGTTGAGCCATAGATGGCAAGCAGTGACCTGCAAAGCTCCACCCAACTCAGGATCCAATTATTACAACTACAAGGGCTTCTTCAGCATCATACTCTTTGCACATCTCATGCGCACCTGCTATCCAGTGTTGCAGAACAGGCTCGTGGACTGTCAACAAGGCAATGAGACATGGGAGCTGGTGAATGGAGGCAAGGACAAAACCTGATAGACACTGTGGATGTACAAGCCCCAACAGAGCTTCACATGAAGGGAAGAAGCAGTGCAACCTCCTGAGACACTGGT
Source organism: Laticauda laticaudata (assembly GCA_004320025.1). Classification (NCBI taxonomy): domain Eukaryota; kingdom Metazoa; phylum Chordata; class Lepidosauria; order Squamata; family Elapidae; genus Laticauda; species Laticauda laticaudata. Next base: position 22,560 of record BHFT01010259.1, read on the forward strand.
GCAACTCCCAGCTGGAACAGTGGAGGTGGCAAGACAGGATGATAGATGATTAATGGATGCTTCCTTCACCTGTCTCATCACATTGATGAGACTGTGCCATGTATGTTGAGTGGCCTTACAATGAATAGGGCATTAATAAAGAGTTTTGTTTTATGTTGAAATGTGTTGACAATGATTAATTGTTATTGATAATAAAGGGCCATATGTGTGGCAGGTGGGAGGTGGACATACAGTCCCACTATGCTTGCACTGGAGGTTTATCTATCCCACAACTATCCTACCCATCCACAGCTATCCTTACCCATCCCACAGCTATCCATCCCACAGCTATCCTTACCAATCCCACAAGCATGCAAAGGCTTAACCCTTTTTTCAAAGTTTTCCCTAACACTTTATTAAGTAAAAAAAATGAACCAAGTTGTGAAGCAAAGATAATCTTTATTAACAAACAAACTGTATGACTTTATTAAAAAGCAAAATGACCCCAGTAAAGTGTCTTAAGCAAAGATTAAGTGAACAGGTAACAACTCAGTCTCTGGCACTCTTCTCAGCCACTCTGAGGCATGCCCATGGTCTCAGATGTAAAGGGGCCAGGAAATGTGGAGGTGGCTGTTGCTGGAGTGCTGGTCTGAGGCGCCATTGGGTGCTGCCGTGCCCAGGAGTACAACAGGAGATGGTGTGTGCAGGAAGCTCTCAGAGAGCTGACTCAATCCCGTGAGGTTGAGAGGCCCTTCCTCAAGGACCTGGGATGTGAGGCCCAAGACTGATGACAGATGTTCTGAGGAAGGCTTGGCTGTGGGTGGAGGAAGGAGGAGTGTAGTGGGGCTGTCTGGTCTGCAGCTGGGTCAGCTGAGGCATCTGTGGTATCTGTGGCGTCCGAGGAACTGGGTGTGGACTGGGACGGGCTGCCTCTGCTGTGGAAGTCCTGGTAGTGGTAGGCTTGGTAGGCGAGGGCTGCTGAAATCCGTGGAGGGCTGTGACATCGCCTGGAGTGGAGGAGCAGACCTGGAGTGGGTAGGAGCAGGTTCAGCTGGGCCTGGAGGGTGGTGCAGAAGTGCTGTTATCTTCTCCTTCATCACCTGGTACTGGGCCTCGGGCATGTCCATGAGGGTCTGGCTCATGTACGTGATGAAGGGCTTGCGGTTGGAGGATGGTATGTCGAAGTGGACCAGCTGAGAGAGAAGTTTGTGCTGGTCTTCATTGTGTCCCTGATCTCCAACAGGACACTGGTTCTGGCCTTCCAGTCTGCCTCTCTGCCTGCATCCTGTGGAGCTGGGGGTGGGGGTGGGGGTGGGGTGGCTTGGTCTCTGGTGGCTGCTTCTTCTTGCTCCATCTGAGACAGGGGATCCTTCACGTCCTCGGACACGGGGAGTGCAGCTGTCGGGGGGGGGTCTCTGTCATGGGGCCCTCCAAAGAACCCTGCCTGGACACTGTAGCTGTCTCCTGGCTGGAAGAGGACTGGCTCTCTGTGGGCTGTCTGAGGAGAGGGTTACAGAGGGCTGCTTCCTCATTGGCGGATCTCACCCTCCAGGAAGCTGCACCTGGCCATGACATAGGTCTCCCGGTCAGTGAGCTTGACAGCGGCCTGCCCGGATTTCTTCAGGTGCAGCTTGCCATACCAGGTGTGCATGTGCTTCCACACCCCAGGAGGACATCTGAATTGTAGCCAGGCTCTCCGCCTTCTCTCTCCACGCTGCCTGCTTCCTCTTGGTGTCGCGATAGAGCCTGTGGCCCTTCCTCCACAGGTACTCGTTCTCCCTCAGCCATTCCAGCACCTCCTCCTCATGGTCCTCGGAAATGGAATACTGTTTCCTCTCCCCCTTCTCCTTGCCTTGCCTCTTCCTCCTCTGGCAGGGGTTTCAGGGCCTTCAGCAGCAGGGCTTTGAGGGCCTTGGGTCCATCACAGCAAGCAGGAAGAAGCAGCGGCAGGAGAAGCAACCAGCAGCACCAGCAGAAACACAGCAGCACCAGGAGCACCACAGCAGCAGCAGCACCAGCGGAGAAGCACCAGCAGACAGCAGCAGCAGCAGAGAAGCACAGCAGCACCAGCAGAAGCACCAGCAGCACCAGCAGAAGCATCAGCAACACCAGGAGCACCAGCAGCAGCACCAGCACCAGCAGCACCAGCAGCTTCAGAGTCAGCGCCAGGGGGTGGGATGGTGGTTCTGTCCTTCTTGCCAGGGCTGGCAGGAGTAGGCACAGGCTTCCTCTCTTCCCCATGATGTTCTCTCAAGATGTCTCTGGCAGCAGGTCTTTCCTCTGAATGCTGACTGCTTGCGAGCTGCCTCCTTTTATATCCATGGAGCTTACGCAATTCATCCTCCCCGCATGCGCAGTGAACGCTTTGCATCCGCTACGAATCCTATAGGCGTCCGTGATGCATCTGCGTCATCCGCTACACATCCGCTACGCATCCGCTCCTTCCTCTACGCGTCCGCTTTGCTGTTCTCCACCGGAAGCCCCGCGGATGTGTCATCCACTTCCATCCACTTCCATCCGCTAGGCTTCCTACTAACATCCGCTTTACATCCCCGCTACATCCTCCCCACATCCGTTCCTTTCCATTGTTGACCTCTCTGTTTATGCAAATTTGGGGCACTTTTGAGAGCGGATAACAATGGATGGAAAATTTGCTCGTCCACTGTGTTCTTTTTACATACGTTTTGCATCCGTCGGCTAGTGTGACCTAGCCTTTAAATCAGTTCATATTTGTGACCATTGCATGGGTTTCTAAGGTCATGTGATTTGCTTTTGAGACCGTGTTGCTAACTTAGCAACTGCAGTGGTTCATTTAACAACTGTGGAAAGATAGGTTGTAAAATGGGACAAAACTCAGTTAACAACTGTTTCACTCAGCAACAGAATTTTTGGGCTCAATTGTGGCCTTACGTTGAGGACTATCTGTATAGAATCCTCGTGTTGGATTCTACCTCTAAGATCTCTATTAACAAGATCTCTGGGAAAGATCTTGGGACACCAGTGCCAGTGAGGATGGATTAAACCAATTACTTGTAGTAACTGGAACTCATATCTTGAAGGGAGCTTGATTCATCTCTATTCAAGATATGAGTTGCAACAACTACAGTAGTTGGTTCGGAAAAATATATTGGAGGAAATAATAATATGCTATCAGAAGATGACCAAGTTCCTGCAGAATGTATCCCTGTGCTAGAAGAAAGGCATTGGACAAATAAGGAAGGGAAGAAGGAGAAGAGCATTTTGAAGATCCTGATATGGGACAGGGCAGAAAGGGGGAGCCCAGGGGTTTGGATTCAGCCGGTTCAGACCGGTTTGAGTGAACTGGATGTTAAATTTACATCTGGTCCACCAAACCAGTAGTTGACCCAACCGTCTGCCCCCCCCCGCCCCTCCCAAGAGTCTCCACATGGCCCATTTTGGATGCAGGTAAGTGCAGGGTCTAGGTGGAGACTCTGGGAGGGCGAAAAATTGGGTGAACCAAAAATTCCGGAATTCCAGAAATGGGCCTGTTTCCAGCTTCTGGAGGCCCTCCAGAGCCTGGGGGAGGCTGTTTTTGCCCTCCCAGAGGCCTGAGAGAAGCCTCCGGATCTTGGGCAAGGTGAAAAATGACCGTCCTGGAACACCCACCCAGCAACCAGGAAGTGAAAACTGGTTGCTGGGATTTTTGAATCCCACCCCTGGGGGAGCCAAGCATTAGTTTCCAGTTTAACTTTTAATCTAAGACCAACTCCCCTTCCAAAAAACCCTCAATAGCCGATGTAACACTGAGTTCTGTACCTGGAAGAAACAGACCGGGCTTTCCGAGGGAGTGGTCCAGCCTACAAAAGAAGAGAAGGGAGATTTTTAATTCAGCAGAGTTCAAATAGATTTAAGACTTTTTTTTAAAAAAAGAAAAGATGTCAATCATATTCCAAGCGAGCTGACTCTGATCCAAGAGACAGATTTAATCTGAATTTCTTCCCCCAGATTATAATAACCAAGCAATTTTATTTGGCTGTGATCATGACTCTGTGTCACTTGATTCTGGTCATACCGCTTTATAAGGCTATACCTGGCATACTTTCTAATAAACATTTAATACAGCACAATTTCCAGGGGTGGGCTTCAAAAATTTGAGCAACGGGTTTTCTGCTTGGTTGCTGGGTAGGTGTGGCCATTCTAGGCGTGGCCTTCTGGAACTTCCGGGAGGCCCGTTTTTCACCGTCCCCAGGCTTCGCAGGCTTTCCTCAAGCCTCCGGGAGGGCGAAAATGGCCTCCTCCAGGCTCTGGAGTCCCTCCCGAGGCTGAAAATAGGCCCTTTTTCATCCTTCCGGAACATCCATGGGGGCCATTTTTTGCCTTCCCTGAGCCTCAGTGCAGATCCTGTACTTACCTGGTATCCATAACAGGCTGTGTGGGGACTCCTGGGACGGGAGGGGTGGGTGGGGCGGGGCCGGCCACGGGTGGGATTTGTGGGTCCGCCGAACTTCGCCGAATCCTGGCTAGAGGATCGTCCGAATGTGTGTGAAGCCGCAGCAGCCCACCCCTGACAATTTCTGACTAAAATGGTACCGACACATATCGGCATATGTGGACCTGATAGGGGTAGATTGCAGGGATGATACAGAAATACAGTTTTATGTCATTTTATTCTGTTTTACATGTTTATGTATTACATTGTTATATTTTATCCTGTAATTATTGTATTTTACCCTACTCTCATTTTAAAAGGTTTGTTTAGGATTTTATTGGTGATATGTATTTGAACGTCTATGTTGATAGGGCCTGTCGGCTAATCAATCCATAAATATATATTCTAGTAAAGAGACATGGGATCGGTTATTTCAATGGTTCCTGGTTTTGATGTGCCCACATTGTAATGCCTTGCCAACTGGAAGGGGGATTCAAGAAACTTTCCCATTGTTGGGTCCCTGTTTCTTTTCTCCACTCCTATTTTGAGACCAGAGTTAAATTCTCCACCACTTATTTGGGCGGAGAAGATGAAGCTACGGTGTTCTCGGTTATCCAGGATTAGATTAGATTAACAGAGTTGGAAGGGACCTTGTAGGTCATCTAGTCCAACCCCATGCTCAAGCGGGAGACCTTACACTATTTCTGACAAATAGCAGTCCAATCTCTTCTTGAAGGTCTCAAGTGATGAAGCTCCCACAACTTCCAAGGGCAACTTCTGTTCCATGGGTTGATTGTTCTCACTGTCAGAAAGTTTCTCCTTATTTCCAGGTTAAATCTCTCCTTGTTCAGTTTCCATCCATTATTCCTTGTCTGGCCTCCAGGTGCTTTGGAAAATAGCTTGACCTCTTTCTCCTCTCTGTAGCAGCCCCTCAAATATTGGAGGACTTCTATCATGTCTCCTCTGATCCTTCTCTTCACTAGAGATTTCCATGCCCATCATTCTTAGCTTGATCAAGGACAGGAGATAGTGACAGCTGTAATCCCAAAAAACCATCAGAAGAATTCCAGGGGTTCTGTCAATTCAATTCAACTATTATTAAGTGTTGTACTTTATGATTCTTGACTCTTGATGAATGTATCCAGAACTGGTCAGAACCTACTGAATACCACCTCTGAACAAGACCCTGAGGAAGTGGAATCTCTGTTGAGCCTTCCTGATCACCTGGATCATATTATTTTTCCAGGTGAGATCTTCACTAAGATGGCCTCCTGGGAATTTGAAAGAGGAGACCCTCTCACACAGCATCCCCTTTGTCCTTGAATGGTGAATGTAACTAACCTTCTTTGGAGTTCTTTTATCCTAACCATCATATTGAGGTGTCCTTGAGAGTATTGTTCAATGACGTCACGGACGTCGTAAGGCTTCCGAGCTTGCTGGAAGGGGGTAAAAAATGGGGAAAAAAAATAAAGCTTAAAAATGCACAAGGAAAGGAATGACCTATTATTCCTCATGCACACGAACCACATAGCATATTAATATTACAGGTAGCCCTTGATTTACAACCATTCATTTAGTGACTATCCAAAATGACAACAGCACTGGAAAAAGTGGCTTATGACCATTTTCCACATTTCGTTTAGTTAAGTTGACTTTATTGTCACTGCACCTCATACAACAGAATTAAATGCCATCTTCAGTGTACATTGTAACTATAAAAATAAAACACAAACACACTTCCTTTGCATTCTGCACATTGAATCCAAAACCCCTGATATTGCATTCATATTGCACTATACAGCAAAAATCAAATCCAGTAAAGGAAACATAACAGTTTAAAAAAACCTAAAGGAAATAAGATGCAGGGGAACGGAAGAATTATGTAAATGTGGTAAAAAGGGAATAAACATGAAATCGTAATTGAGTAAATTAGGGATAAAGGTCAGGTAAAGGTTCCCCTCGCACATATGTGCTACTCGTTTCTGGTTCTAGGGGTCGGGGCTCATCTCCGTTACAAAGCCAAACAGCCAGCACTGTCCAAAGACGTCTCCGTGGTCATGTGGCCAGCATGACTAAACACTGAAGGCGCACAGAACGCTGTTACTTTCCCACCAAAAGTGGTTCTTATTTTTCTACTTGCAGTTTTACATGCTTTCAAACTGTTAGGTTGGCAGAAGCTGCGACAAGTAACGGGAGCTCACTCTGTTACGCGGCGCTAGGGATTCAAACTTCCAAACTGCTGACCTTTCTGATCGACAAGCTCAACGTCTTAGGCACTGAGCCACTGCAATAAAAGGAGGGAAACAGATCCTTGTAATGTCATCACTTTATTGTAAGGTTATCCTGTGACTTGGGCTCAATGTTGGGCTCAATTGTGGCCATAAGTCGAGGACTACCTACATCACGTTTTCGTTTTAGATTGGGGGGGGTATCCCAAATTCCCAATCCACAGGAATGTCCTGGGTCCCTTTCTCAGGGGTGGGCATCAAAAATTTTAGCAACAGGTTCTCTGCCCGGTTGCTGGGTGGGTGTGGCCATGGTGGGCGTGGCTTAATCAGCCTCCTGCACCACAGTGGAGGGAGGCAGTTTTGCCTTCCCCGGACTCTGGAGGCTTTCCTTGAGCCTCCGGGCGGGCGAAAACAGACTCCCCAGGCTCTGAAGGCTCTCTGGAAGCTGGAAATGGGCCCATTTCCGGCCTTCCTGAACTTCCGTGAGGCCCGTTTTTAATCTTCCACGAGCCTCCATGTGTGCCCTGCACTTACCTGCATCCAAAATTGGCCATGTGGGGACTCCTGGGAGGGACAGGGAGGGGTGGGTGGGGCCAGCCAGGAGTGGGATTTGGGGGTTCCCCAAACTGCACAGAATCTTAGCTAGGGGCTCTCCCGAACCCCTGCAAGCCCCCAGCAGCCCAGCCCTGCCTCTTCTGCACTCTGCTGAAGCCCATAAGAAAACAAGTGTCCTACTGCTAAATTTCATGATTGTTCACCACATTTTTGAGGTAGAACAGAAGAAATCTTGGTGCACACTTTTTTTTCCCAAGGGGGAAGGGGAAAAAATTGGCTCTCCTCCTTCCAAATGATGTCACTGCATTGCCACCCAAGGCCCTGTTGGGGCTGCAAACAAAGAATTAAAAGTGTGAAACTCTGGAGAGGAATAACCATTTCCATCCCTGGCTTAGAAGCAAGAGGACCACATTTTTCCCAGGACATCAAGAAATTCCTGGAAGGGGAGGGGAAACAATGACTGATCAGCATTCAGGCAGATGCCTCGTTATCCAAAGAGAAGATATAATAATAATAATAATAATAATAATAATAATAATAATAATAATAATAATAATAATAATAATAATAGTACTCTTTTAGTACTTAGGATGTACTAAACAGGTCTCAGATGATGACCAACTTGCAAGACTTTTCAAAGTAAAGAAATAAAACGAAAGATTCTCCATCTGTATAGGATTTGGGACAGCCCAACATGGAAGCAAACAAGATTGCCAGGCGTGATGGGGAGCAAAACAGTTTTAAATACAAAACTCTTAATTTTCATTTGCTTCAATCAGACAGGCATTGTGGTGCAGGCTTCAAGAACCAATGGGGTTGGCTGAGACTGAGCACTAAAATAAAAAAGCAGTAGAAGAAGAGAGGCAAAATTAAACCTGGTAAATTTCCATGACAATGCTATTATTAATGGAGTAAACACAGGGAAGGAATGGTGAGCAAGAGGATGAACCCGGATCTTTTGGTGGTTGGGAATCTGCATAGGCTCAGTAGGGAATCTGGGGCGAGTTTAGGTCTCCTTTCTTGGCTAGGGTTCAAGAGAGAAGAAAAAAAGGGGGGTGGGGAGGAGGGAGAAGGTACCCTGGAAAACAGGGTAATTGAAAAATAACTAACAACGGCTCATTAGCTGGCTTGTTTGTTTCCATTCTGCCAGAGACTTGGCTAACTATTAGCATGCATTAAGCACCTCCAGTGTGGGATGGAACGATGCTTGGAGCTTAGCCATGGGATCCTAGAAATGGTAGATGAAAGGAGAGGGGAGGAAAAACAAATCAGGAGAGAAAGAAAGAAAAAAAGAAAGAAAGAAAGGAAACAAAGAAAGAAAGAAAGGGAAAGGAAAGGAAAAAGAATAGTTTTTAGCAGTGGATCTTTAGCAGTGCTCCAGTCTGGTGGAATTAAGGGTCTGTTTGGAAAGGGGTTTGTTATACTTTTCATTTTTAACAGCTTAAAAATGATTATTTTTGTCCTAACCCCCCCCCCCCCCNCCCCCCCCCCCCCCCACTTCACTGCTGACAGAAGCTGACACATCCTTATTTCTGGCCAGCAAAACAGCCAGCCATTGTTTTCCTGGCAGGGGGCAGTTCTGCCAGGATGGCTCTGGATTGACTGGCAGGGGTTTTGGAGAGCACTTTGTTTTGGGGGCACCCGTTACGCTCCAGATCTGGGGTTTTGTTTTGTTTTGTTTTTTTGAGGGGAGGGGAAAGGTTTCTTGCTTTTGAATTGGGATGGCTCAGAGCCTAGATGTTTACAAAGCTTTTGAAAACAAAACAGGCAAGGGGGGGGGGGAGAGGGGGCTATCCAAATGCATAATTAATTTTCTCCTTTCCCAATAAACTTTAATTTTCCAAACCTCCCTTTGTTGGTGCAGAATTAAAAGATTTATGCAGTTAAGTAATGCAAAATGAAAAGTGGCCAGGCCCAAGCAAAGGCTTAGAATTAGTCAAACCCATAAATAACAGGAATGAAAGCCACAGAAGAGAGGAGAGGGCACGAAGTTGGCACCTCTCCTCTCGCTCATTTTCTGGGTAGCTCTTTCTAAGCATCAACATCAGGAAAATCGAGGGCTACAGCAAAACCAAATCGCAACTGAAGTCAGTTCAAGGTGAAGGCCTGGTTACAGGTGATTCCCATGAGGGAAAAGCCCTATCTGGGATTTGAAAAATAGGGAGGACTCACTCACTATCAGCTTTCTTTGGCAGAGAGATCACAATATGTATTTTTATGGTATTTTGGAACAAGTAAATAATCCCTCCCTCCCTCTTTTCTTTCCTTCCCTCCTCTTCCCTCATTCCTTTCTTCCCTTTTTCTCCCTCCCTCCTTCTCTCCCTTCCCCCACCTCATTCCTTCCTTCCCTTCTCCTTCCTCTCTCCTTCCTCCTTCCTTTCTTCCCTTCTCTTCCCCGCCTCCCGTCTTTCCTCCCTCCAGTAGTGGGATTCAATTTTTTTTACTACCGGTTCTGTCGGTGTGGCTTGGTGGGCGTTGCAGGGGAAGGATACTATAAAATCTCCAGTCAGAGGTGGGATTTGCTGGTTCTCCCAACTACTCAAAATTTCCATTACTGGTTCTCTAGAACTAGAAAGAACCTGCTGAATATCACCTCTGCCTCCCTCCTTCCCTCCCTCCTCATTCCTTCCTTCCCTTCTCCTCCCTGCCTCCCTTCTTTCCTTCCTTTCCCTTCTCATTCCTTCCTTCCTTCCCTTCTCCTCCCTCCCTCCTCATTCTTTCCTTCCTTTCTCCTCCCTCCCTTCTTTCCTCCCTCCCTCTCTCCTCATTTCTTCCCTTCCCTTCTCCTCCCTCCTTCCCTCCCCCCCTTCCTTCCTCTAAATCAATAATCTGGCAAGATAAAGGAAAGAACAAGTCAGATTTTTTTTTAAAAAAAATAGCATCTAAATCTAACATCTAAAGATTCCAAGGAGAAGAACCAGAGGAAAAATGGCAAGAAATCACTTAAACCTAAGTGTCCGCTAATCTTAGTGTGACTTTATTTCAGGCTGCAAGAGTCTAAATGGGTACAAGTTAAAAAAAATGTGACATGATTGTCCCATGGAATAAAACTATAATGGTAGTTCTACCTGGTATCTATTTCTCTGATGCCTTTATGAAATGCATCTCCTTCTCAACCCAAAGTGAGGCTATTTCATTCCCTCCTGGTGGAACATTTACTCTTCTCATTTTTTTTAAAGCTAATGGTAGGAAAAGTGGCTCAGTGGCTAAGATGGTGAGCTTGTCGATCAGAAAGGTCGGCAGTTTGGAGGTTTGAATCCCTAGCGCCTGTTACTCGTCCCAGCTTCTGCCAGCCTAGCAGTTCGAAAGCATGAAAAAATGCAAGTAGAAAAATAGGGAGCCCTTTGGTGGGAAGGTAAAAGCGTTCTGTGCGCCTTCGGCGTTTAGTCATGCCAGCCACATGACCACAGAGACGTCTTTGGACAGCGCTGGCTCTTTGGCTTTGTAATGGAGATAAGCACCATCCCCTAGAGCCGGAAACGACTAGCATGTATGTGCGAGGGGAACCATGACCTTTCATGGTAGGAAAGACACAGTCACAATAGAAAGTGGTTCAAGGAAGTAATCCAAAATCTTAGACCCAGCAACTCATAGCATTTAAGCCTAAAAGAGGAATTGTGCAGAAAACAATGTTAAAGAAGGAGAGTGGAAGAGGCCAGAGGAGCAAAAGTCTCACCCTCTGGATTCTTTGGAGCTAAGAGTGTTGCGCAGGTATGAGGTGTCAAAAGAGTTAAGTTGGTGGCTACAACTACATAACCCACAACTCTTATTTCATAATGTCTTCCATAACTCTACAGTTTTTATCTTGGAGATCTCCATCCCTGTTCATCAGACTCCTCCCTCAACATCAGGAAGATCTTCAAACTGCGATCATATCTACTTTCTTAATGGGAAGGCTTCTGAAAAAAATTGGACATGGAAAGGGACCTGGGAGGTGATCTGGTAGAGAAAGCTATCAGGGCTTTTCTCAGTGGGAACTTTGGCACCCTTGAAACTATTCAGTCTAGATTTGTTCGCATCGACTTAACACTTGTCAAAGATAGTACCAGGACTCCTGCTGTGATGACCCAGAGTGTAACACAAGTGTAACAAAATCCAAAATGGAAATAAATGTCCTTAAATGCCTCCAATTTGCCCCCACTGTTTAAAAATTCTCAGATGGAGAGAAAACTTATTCAAAAATTATCTTCAAAAGAAAGCAATACAGTCCGAACTTAATGAGCAGATAGGGGTGAAATAAAAAATTAAAACAAACTACAATGAAGGAAATTCCACAATGGACCAGGATAAGTAATTACCAACTTCAAGAAGATAACGGCACAGTCTGTTGGAGGGACGCCAACCAAGGTAACTTCAGCCCAAAATAACACATGCTTTGCTTCTGGCAACACTGTGTTTTAACCATCTCTCTTATATACTATTCTCCCCAGCTGCAACCAATGAGGGGGATCATGGCCACTTCCTCTCTCGTAAGCCAAGTTGTTGCCTTCTCCGTTCCTCCGTGTGTCCTAGGATGGAGAGGGGATGGGCCTGGTTCTTCCTCTGTCTGCCCAGCCGGCCTCTGCCCTTCCCCAGCCTCCTCCACATCCTCTGGAGCCACACCTCCACTCCCTTTCGGCTGTTCTTCCTCTCCCTCAGTCTGACTCTAACAAGGGCATGACACCTGCCTTGAAGACATCCAAGGTTCCTTCCAACCTTATGACTCTATGATTCTGACTCATTCTGCTAATTCTGGCCTATATTACCTGAAATTTCCTTCGAGCTACAAAATACTGCATCCTCCTTATGACCTTGACAGCCACACGATGAGTTTCTGTTAACCTGGGGGGAAAAAATAAAGAATGCACATGCTTTAAAATGTTTTTAAATTTAAAAAAATCCCTCCCAGCTTCTCCAACAAGTGTATGGATGTGTGTGGAAGTATGTGTCTGAGTCTTTTTTATTTTATTCATTTATTTGTCAATAGCTTACAAGATAATAAACAGAAGTATCAATACAGGAAATGGATACGAATAATTGGGGACAATAGGTAGGCACAGTTGTGCACTTATGCACGCTCCTTACAGACCTCTTAGGAAGGGAGTGAGGTCAGTAGTGGTTAGTTTGAGGAAAAGGAGTGTGGGTTTGGGGATATGACAACAGAATTAGGTAGTGTGTTCCAGACATTGACCACTCTGTTGCTGAAGTCATACTTTCTGTAATCAAGTTTGGAGTGGTGTACATTAAATTTATATCTATTGTGTACTCTTGTATTGTTGCAGTTGAAGGTGGAAAAAGTCATTGGTTGGTAGTACATTAAAGCAGTTTATTTTATAAACTATGCTTAAGTCAAACTGTAGGCGGCGTAGTTCTAGGTTGTCCAAATTCAAAATCTCAAGCCTGGTGATGTAGGGTATTCTGTTGTGAAGTGTGGAGTGTAGTACTCTTCTTGTGAAATACTTCTGGACACGCGTCTGGTTTACAGTGTGGATTTTAGAGAGCTGAGCTGTATGCAAGTATTGGTCTAGCAAAGGTTTTGTACGCCCTAGTTAGTAATGCAGTATTACCAGAAGAGAAATTTCTTAAGATTAGATTTACAATTTTGATGACTGAAGTTGGGTTTGTTTGGTTACGATTTAACACCCTGTGTGAATCCCAACACTTGTGTTGTGCAAACCATGATTTTTGGCAGTAATTGGCAATCATTTCATGGCATAAAAGCTCGCCCCACCCAGTCCACCCTACCCCTCCCAGGAGTCCCCACACAGCCCATTTTGGATGCAGGTAAGTGCAGGGCGCATGCGGAGACTCAGGGAGGGTGAAAACACCCCCCCAAAAGTTCAAGAATGCCAGAAATGGGCCTGTTTCTGGCTTCCAGAGAGCCTTCAGAGCCTGGGGAGGCTGTTTTCGCCCTCCTGGAGCAGTGGTGCATTTCAAACATTTTTACCACCGGTTCAGTGGGCATGGGTTGGTGGGCGTGCTTTGCATGCATGCACACACGTTGCACATGCACGTGCGTCAAACACACACTTTGCACAGGCACAGAGGCTTTCCAACTCACCTCCTTCAATCCTGCACTCTCCCTGTCACCTCAGCAGCTGCCACGTACCAATCTGCTGTGCCGGGCAAAACAGCTGCGCTCCAAAAGCAGGGAATAAAGGTGAGTATGGGAGCCCGGGCAGGCGGGTGGACCCAACAGCAGACTGGTGGAGAGAACCGGTTCGATCTCTGCTGCTCATTAGCGCTACCGGCTTGGCAGAACCAGGCCAAACTGGTAGAATACCACCCTTGTCTTGGAGGCTCCAGGAAAGCCTCCAGAGTCTGGGGGAGGGCAAAATGCCGAAGGCCAACTAAGCCATGCTCACCATGGCCACGCCCATCCATCAACCAGGCAGAGAACCCGTTGCTAAAATTTTTGAAGCTTACCCCTGCCTGTTTCAAACATTTACTCCTATGGAGATCGAAATTGTCTTTGACTTGTCTGCACTGTAGGGTTCAGACTCAACATTTATGTAAGCAGAGAGGACTTTGCTAATTTGAGATTCATCAGTTCAAGGTGAACCTTTTATCTCTTTTTAAGATAAGAGGTTAAATCTCTCCTTGTTCAGTTTCCATCCATTATTCCTTGCCTGGCCTACAAGTGCTTTGGAAAATAGCTTGACTCCCTCCTCTCTGTGGCATTGCAAAGAATCCCCATCTTTCATCCAAATAAACAATGCTAGTTTGGGACCAGGAAGTTTTGTGCTTGGAGGAACTTAGACTGATGCTTCTGAATTTGTCAGTCAATTTCAAAGCCACAGCTGAATCAATCAGTTTAGGTGGCTTCAAGGAACTATCTTGGCTGTCTTCGGAAAAGTAAGCAGAGCTGGACCAGGTTAGCACACAGAGAAGAAACAACAATGAATTCTATCTGAAAGCTAGACTGGGAGGAGAAAGGGAATTGCAAAACATGGCACAGCGAGACATTCACACTGTTTGCACAATAACAAAACAGCTACAGATCCATGAAATCCTCAACAGTCAACCTTGACTTGAGGAAGCTTTATTGTTGAACCTGATGTTCTCCTGGACTGAGAATCAGGAATTATTAACCAATTTTCTCCAACTCCTTTCCATAAATTTTATGTAAGACATTGTCACCATTGTAGCTGGCTTTCCTATAGTCGCAGGAACAGATCAGAGGTGGTATTCAGCAGGTTCTGAGCAGTTCTGGAGAACTGGGAGCAGAAATTTTGAGAAGTTCGGAGAAGCAGCAAATACCACCTCTGACTGGCCTTACCCACATCTAATCTCTGCGTCCCAATTCCCAGCTTATCAGCTGGGTCTCCTTTTGTTGCCCTGCACAGGAGAATGGAGCTGGAAAGCAGGATAATGGGGTGGGGAGGGAATGGGATTTTGCAGTAACTTTCCCCCCAGGAGTGGGGAGGGAATGGAGATTTTACAGTATCCTTCCCCTGCCACGCCCACCAAGCCATGCCCACAGAACTGATAGTAAAAAAATTTGAACCCCACCACTGGAACAGGTGACAGTGAGAGGTAGACTTTTTACTCAACATTCACTTCCAAACCACCAATATTTAATCATGCCCCTGGCTTCTGTGATTTGATTGTAATTTATGCTCAAAACTACCTTTTTGCTTTTAATACATTTGTTTTGTAGTCATCAAGATTCTATGATTTTTCCAGCAGCTAGAATTGAATTTGCACAAAATTGGAAAAATGAGAAAATTCTGACAGAGGAGGAAACAATTAAGAAAATAATGGAATGTGCAGAGATGAGTAGACTAACAATGGCAATTAAAGAATAGGAGATAAAAGAGTATTATAAGAATAGAATAGAATAGAATAGAATAGAATAGAAAATATGGAATGGAATAGAATAGAATTCTTTATTGGCCAAGTGTGATTGGACACACAAGGAATTTGTCTTCGTGGAAATGCTTTCAGCGTCCATAAAAAAAAGATACATTCGTCAAGAGTCAAGAATCATAAGGTACAACACTTAATAATAATCATAGGGTACAATAAGCAACCAAATCATGCTAGGAAACAGTCAATATAAATCATAAGGAGACAAGCGACAAAGTTACAGTCATAAAGTCATAAGTGGGAGGAGATGGGTGATAAGGAGTGATAAGAAGATTAACAGTAATAGTACTGCAGACTGTAAATAGTTGAATAATAGATTTAGGATTTATTTTATGAATGGTTAGATAGAAGAATAAGAAACTGAAATATGTGTTAACAGTAATAATATACTATAATTGGTTAATTTTGAATGAGAAAGAGAATAAATATAATTTAGCAAGAATGAGATATGTTTTTAAAAGATAACAATTACAATATTAATGATAATACAATAATATGATATAAAATGTTGATTTTATTGGTTGATTTATAAATATAATTAAGTAAGAAATGTGCAATAATATTATTAGGTGCACAAGATATATGTACTCAAAGATGGTTTTATTTGTTGTCTTTGTTGTAAAAAAAAAACTTTTTCAAAAAAAAAAGATTCTGCTCTGTCTGGCCACCTTTAAACCACAGTACAATTTCAGACCTCCTAACTGGCTACAACATGTACTTTTCAATAAATCCACAGGCTGATGACATGCTTATCTCAATCCCTTCAACTGAAACAATATACGGCAAGTGACTGGGATTTGATTAACTCTCCTCACAAAAGCATGGGCTTGAACAGAAAGACTCCAGTTTCTTGATCATCTCTACATACCAGTCGGGTAAGGTCATTTTCATGGCACCTGAAGAGCCACTGTCAACCGGCATTAAGATCTCTACCCTTAAGACTTTTCCTTCTCTAAATACTTTTGTGCTCATGCAATCTTTGGGATTATTCCAAGTCTTCTGATACCTCCCTCCTGGAGTGTGAACAGTGCCATTGTAGATACCAAACAATGAGTTTATTATTCCTGTATCCAATGGGGCAAGGAGAAAACAGATGAGTGGAATTTCCAGAAAGATTATGTACTAAATTCATTGTACCCAAGTCTCAACCAGAAGCAAGGAATCCAAGTGGAAAGTTGCTTGCTTTAGATTACAAGAAGGAAGTGCTATGACCCAAAACTATATTTATTAAGCCTGCAAATCCACATGCTTTTCTGCTGCTGAAATATGTCCAGTTAACTGAAAAGAAAGACTAAGGGTGACATGATAGCAATGTTCCAATATCTCAGGGGCTGCCCCAAAGAAGTGGAGTCCAGCTATTCTCCAAAGCACCTGAGGGCAGGACAAGAAGCTATGGGTGGAAATCAAGGAGAGAAGCAACTTAGAACGAAGGAGGAATTTCCTGACAGAAAAAAACAAATAACCTGTGGAACAGCTTCACAGAAATTGTGAATTCTCCATCAGTGGAGGCTTTTAAGAAGAGATTGGACAATGATTTATCTGAAATGGTACAGGGTTTCCTGCTGGAGCAGGGGGTTGGACTAGAAGACCTCCAAGGTCCCTTCCAACTCTGTTATTCTGTTATTCCTCTTGGTCTGCTTTTTAGCACCCTTCTTCTCAAGCTTGCAACCAGTTATCTGAGTAAACAATTCAAAACAGGACTGGCTGGCTTTAGTTTAGCAACTAGACCAGTGGTGAGATTCAAATTGTTTTACCACCAGTTCTGTGGGTGTGGCTTGGTGGTCAGGGTAGAGGAAGGTTACTGCAAAATCCCCATTCCCTCCCCATCCCACTAACCTGCTTTCCAGCTCCGTTCTCCTGTGCAGGGCAAACCAAAGAAGACCAGCCAATCAGCTGGGACTCATGGGAAGCAGAGAATAGATGGGGTGGGAGCCAGCCAAGACCCGCACCTGATAGGAAAATCTGGAGACCCGTTGAAAAAAAATCTGGAATTCATAAAAAATAGTGAGAATTCCTTTTTTTTCCCGATAAGATTAAACACCCCTTTTCCATCGAGGAAGTCATTAACAGTTTTATTAAATGTTTATTTGTGTTCGTGTTGTAAAGAAGATGCAGCTTTCTGTTGATCGATTCTAATTGGTCATCACTAGGACGAACTTATAGCAAGTGTGTCATTTCTTTCTGGGTAAGCCAACTTCATGGCCAAAATGTTAGACAAGGGTGCCACGAGGTCATTCTTTTTTCTTATTAAAATCAGACATGGGTATATTTTACATGAATTTTACTAGGACTTTACTAAATGCAGAGAACTGACACAGAGTCGGCATGTGAAGATCGCAAACAGAAAAGCGGTTCACTTGAATGACTAACCGCAATCAGAGCGTGTTATATCCGGTGGTAGAAAAAGCAAAATGGAGGCGCCCAAGTGAAGTAAATGTTGCTGTATGTATATATGACTGTATGGTAATATCGATACTGCCGTGATCTGAGAAAGTGGGCGTATGGTCGTCTTGTGTGAGAATCAGATTTTGGCGTAATAAGCGCCAATTTGAAAAAGAAAAAAAAAGGCCTTTTTAAATTCGGCATGAGATTGAGGAGCCTTGTCGTGAGACGTCGAGAAATGACAAAAAATCGTGAGACTCACGGCAGAACGTGAGAGTTGGCAGGGCTGCAGCAGAGGTGGTATTTGCGGTTCTCCGAACTACCAATTTCAAACTGCCAGTTTCTCCTGTAGTAAAACTGGTCAGAATCTGCTGAAACACCTCTGATTTAACGAGACATCTGAATCCTAATCCCCTTCTTCAGAAAGGGGATCTTCTGAATTACAGGCAGTCCTACAGGAATGCAACTGGGACCCACAAACTGTTTGGTCACGGGCCCTGAGCAATTTCAAACCCCAGGCTTTTAAACAAATGATCTGGCTGGACACCAAGATAAATAAATGCACCTACAAACTGACCTGGCCCTTTGACTTTTGTAATGATCATCCTTTAAAATGCAGGGAATTCGCAACCAGGAAGCAGAGCACATGGCTGAAGTCTTTTGAAATGTGGAGCCATGGCCTCAGGCTCTTCCAGATGCTCTACAGAACTGCAATTTTTAAGAGAAGGAAAATCAAGAAACTGTACAATTTTGAAGGGCTGAATTGCATTTTCATCCAGGAGTGGCAGTTCTCTTTGGTCTCTGTGCTCTTCTGTTCTTTTCCAAAAGAGACAGACAGAGATTCCTATTCCAATGCATTGGAATATTTATGTATGGCATTTTGTTTGCTTATTATATTCCAGATTATTTATTGGTTTTGTTTTTTATTGGCTTTGTATTCTGTACATAATTTATAATGTTTTAATCTAGTTTATTTGTGGGCTTAATTCATGTGTTAATGCTGATTTTTTACCTATACTTCATACATTTTAAATAAGAAGCAGCAAGTAGCATTTGAAAATGTCCTAACTGTAGATTATAAAAGTGAAATACCACTCATGCATCATCACAGAATATCCAGAACTGTAAAGCCTACAAACTTGAAATCTGGCACATCTTTCTTTGGCTTCTAGGTACTATTCACTAAGAATGGCATTTTTTCACAATGTACCAAATCAGAGTATTAGATTTTGTAATTATTATTAACCACGCTCTGATGTTAGGAGTTCTATTCCCCCTCCCACCTGAAAGAATTGTTGCCAATGCAACACAAGCAGAGGAGTTTCAGTTTCAATTTCAGAGCACCAAACAGCTTTAGTACAGAAGTAGCATACATGTCACAGCTGCCCACGATCAAAAAGGACCAACGGACGAGCAAATGTTCGCATCGTTGTTATCCACCACTCTAAAAGGGCAAAAATTTGCATCAGCAGAGGGATAACAAGGAAAGGAAGGGACGTGGGGAGCGAGCAGAGCGGATGCTATAAGAGGATGTGTAGAGGATGCGTAGAGGATGCATAGAGGATGCAGAGCGGATGCGTAGAGGATTGCAGAGCGGATGCAGAGCGGATCGTAGAGGATGGCGTAGAGATGCAGAGCGGATGCAGAGCGGTGAGCTGCATCCGCTTTCATCTTTCTCCATCCGTGCTCTAACGCTGCCTACCGTTCTGCTTCCTCTGCGTCCGTTTACCGTGGATACGGAATTTGAGTCGTGGGCGGATGCACAGTGGTATGCCTAGAGGAATATAGCAGATACGTAATGGATGCAGAACGGATGTCCCCGTATGCTAGAGGATGCAGAACGGAGCATCGGATACATTTTCCCGCTGCAACAAGTTTTGGGCAGCTCAAAACTTTCTGACGCGGATGAAACGTCAATAGACGGATGCTGGATTGGATAGAGAGGAAGAAACGGAGGCAGTGAGTAATCTCGTTAACGCAACGGATGGCAAGCTTTTTTGTCCGTTTTACATCCTCTTTGCATCCGTTGGTGCAGTGTGACATGGGCTTAAGCCATGCCCAGGCTCCTTGCCGTCTCCTTCTTGCTCATACAGCAAATACTGTTTCAGTTTCCAAACAGCCCTCAACTCTCTTACATACTGACAGGATGCTAGTCAGATGAATACTGATGGATGCTGATAGGCAGAAGCAGAATTTTTTTCTCCCTTATATTCCTCCCCAAAAATGACATAGTTTTGTAGCGAAGCACGGGTATCGTGTTAATAAGTAAATATCTGAAAGTTTTGCACTGTCTTCACCCAAACCTTCAAAGGTACTATTCACAGCTAAACAAAAGCCAGCAGCAGGTGCAAAACACAGGACCTTATCATACCTTAAAGATGAAAAAGTGCTTGTGGGCTAGAAATGTTTGTGCAAAAGCTCACAAATATTATAATGCAAATATTAATTGAAATTTAGGGGGGGTTACACTGCTTTCTGGAAAGAACAAGGTGTCAAGGCTACTTCAGCTGAGAAAGGGGCACAAGAAATTTCATGCTGCTGTTAGATATAATGAAAATATGGATCCCTGATTAGGTTTACCATATCTATGTTAGGTGTGAAGACCAGGTCTATGCGGGAAGGTCCAATTAAGCTGATTTATGGATAAATAAATCATCCTATGCATAAAAATCAGAGGTGGTATTCTGACCAGTTCTGGAAAACCAGTAGCGGAAATTTTGAGTAGTTTTGAGTAGATAACAGGCAAATCCCACCTCTGACTGGCCCCACCCCCATCCATTCTCTGACTCTCATTGAATCCCAGCTGATCAGCTGGGTCTTCTTTGGTTGCCCTGCACAGGAGAACGGAGCTGGAAAGCAGGTTAGTGNAAAGCAGGTTAGTGGGGTGGGGAGGGAATGGGGATTTTGCAGTATCCTTCCCATGCCATGCCCACCAAGCCATGCCCACAGAACTGGGAGTAAAAAAATTGGAATCGCACCATTGATAATAACCTTTTCAAATACAGTGGAACCTTGGGTCGCAGATGCTTCTAGTCGCAACCAAATTGGGTGGCGAACAAAATATCCACCCGATTTTTGAATCGGGTCATGATTCAAAAATCAGGCGGTGAACAGAATTGGCACGGAAAGAGTCCCCTTCAGCGCCAATTTCCCCTTCAGCGGCATTTTTTTTTTGACTGCGCACATGTGCAATTGTTCATGCTTCCAGATATGACCAAAGGGGGTTACGACTGGAGTCCGGGAATGGATTACAGTCACAACCCGAGGCTCCACTGTAATGGTTAGCAATAGCAATACTGGTAGCATTTAAAGACTTATATATTACTTCACAATGCTTTGAAGCCCTCTCTAAGAGGTTTACAGAGGCAGCACATTACCTACTTGGAGTCAGGTAAGAATCCAAAGAATTCAAAGGGGGCTGGACTTAGTCCTCTGGCTTAAGCCCCTGTCACACTGCACCAACGGATGCAAAGAGGATGTAAAATGGACAAAAAAGCTTGCCATCTGTTGGTT
>BHFT01010264.1:0-25724 GCA_004320025.1 Laticauda laticaudata
TCTTATGTTAAACTATACCAAAAAGGAGAAGTACATTTCTGTTATTTTCCAGACCCATCCTTATTCACTGAAACATTCTTATTTCCAGTTCCTTAGTTCAGCAATTTCGTGGTTTTGCACAATATTTCTGTAAGAAGCAAGGTAAGGGGTCAGAGGATTTCTGGTAATTGCATATTTTGTTTTTGACCTTCCAAGCTGCTTCAGTAGTGATATTCAGATATATGTAAGGATTAAGTGTGTATATGGCATAAAATTAGGATAAAAAGGAGGTCTCACAAACTGTTGAAGATGAAAATGTTTTTAATTGTTTTCTATCTTTTTCTTTATATTCTTTTTTTTTTCTTATTTTCTTTTTCTCTCTTGCATTTATGTATGTGTTGTTGGTCTGTTTTAACTGTAAAATCAATAAAATGTATTTAAAAAGGGGGAGGAATTTGAGTAAAGATAAAAGATACCTTATTGTATACTTCTTAACTGCAGCAAGTTCACATTAGCACAAAATTGGAAGAGTGATAAAATACCACCAGATGAAGTTTTGTTTTAAAAAATAACGGACAGTGCTGAACTAGATAATTTCACTATGGAACTGAAAGGCAAATAGGATCGAGAATATTATGTGACATGGGAGAGGTGGTACGAATGGGCGAAGAATAAGAATAAAAATAATGTATAGTCACAAAATAAGAAATGTTATACACAATGAATTGTTAATGGAAATGAGATTTTTGTATTTTTTGTTTTTAAAGAATAAAAATTTTAAAAACAGAAGAAGAGATTGGAGTGCCATTTGTCAGAAATGGTGTAGGGTCTCCAATTTGAGCAAGGGGTTGGATTAGTTGACCTATAAGGTCCCTTCCTACTCTGATTATCTGTTATCTGTATTTTATTACTTTATTGTTTTTGAGGGTGGCACTAAATTATAAAAAAATAACAATAACAATCTACATGTATCAGAGAACTACCTTGAGTCAAGAATATCACTTAACTACAAAAAAAAACAAAAAACAAAACCTGTATTAGAGAAAAAATATGCTGAGAGTTTCATGAGAGTGCAAAAAAAAAAGAAAGAAAAGAAAGAAAGAAAGAAAAAAAAGAAAAGAAAAGAAAAGAAAAGCACCAACCAGTGTTAGCAAACTATCTTTAATTGTGTGTTGCACTAAACTGTGAAAGGAGACCCAAAGGTTTATTATAAAATTACCTTGTTAAAATAAGTACTGTCTTTCATTCAATCCCCAGTCCATTTGAGACACACACTTACCTTGTAGGAAGCAGTTCTGTTGTAACAGAGAAACAGACTGTATTTTTGTCACCCTTATTTAAATATGCAAGAAGCATATTTTTATTACTTGGAGCATTTGATGGACTTTGCCAATTTGATGCTTTCCTAAATAAAAGAAATTGTTTTGGAAGATGGACTTTGCTCTTTTCTTTTTACACGGATTTAATCACTTGGAAGCTTGACATTATTCTGGATATAGTGCAAACCAGCTGGGCTGATTTTCTGCCATTTGCTGAGATTGCTTATAATAGTTCATCGTAGTACTGGGTTAACACCTTTCCAAATTAATGGTGTTCGTTCCCATGTCTGAATTGCTGAGGGATACCCTGCCTCCATCTATGTCAGTAACTAAATGGAAGGATGCAATTAAGGAGTCTTAGGAAAACACAAAAAAAGGCTTTGAATAAGGCAGCACAAATCCAAGAACTATAAACTGACAAAGCAGCACACATTTAAAGTTCCCAGCAGCCTCAATTTAAAGTGGAGGATAAAGTTTATTTGTCAACTAAATATCTGAAGTTATACTTAACTTCTAGGAAATTAAGTCCAAAGTTTTATAGGGCCTTTTCAGATAATTAAAATAATAAACCCGGTAATTGTGAAACTTAATCTCCCTTGGCTATTGGGGAAAGTACATCCGGTATTTCATAGTAGTTTATTAAAGCCGTTTGTTGATTCTTCACTGAGGCGAGCAGAACATGTAGCTCCGAAGCCTTTGTTTATTGCAGGTCATTAACATTATGAGGTTAAGAAAATTTTGGATTCTAGGATTTTCAGGGGAAAGTTACAATATTTAATTTATTGGAAAGGCTATCTTATTTCACAAGTGACTTGGGTAAATAGCTGGAAAATTATTGCTGATAGATTGGTGGGAAAATTCCATGAAAGATATCCACATAAGCCAAAGGTTAATTCTGTGGGTGGCAGAAGAGGTTAAAACATGCACTGTATGATTGTGTTTAACATAATTTCAGTCTTTGTGTATTCTATGTCATTGCAAGGGTTTATTTTCAAATGAGGGAGGGCAGCCTGTCGAGCCCAAAATTGACATATGTGTAGCCATTTTGGTTAGGCTTAATATATATTATTTTTTCTTACTTTCTCTTTGGCAGTTATGGGGGAAGGGTTTTGGGCTTGCCATATTCCTAAGGTGGGAGGAGTGGAGATAGAGAGAATTGTTCAGGCTAGGTGATATTTCTTCTTGTGGGAACACAAGTTACCATGCTGAGGTCCCTTGAGGTGGACTTTTGGGGGTTGTTTCTAACTTCTAATATTGTGGTGTAATTCCGGGTTGTGTCAGATCTGGAATTACCATGGACTTTGCCAATTTGATGCTTTCCTAAATAAAAACAATTGTTTTGGAAGATGGAGTTTTCTCTTTTCTTTTTAAATGGATTTCATCACTTGGAAACCTGACATTAGTGATATGAGGGATCATGATTTTATCACCAATACTGGTGATTAAGCAAATGGGATCATACTACTGTAATTAAATTATTCCATTCAAGGTGAGAACAAATCAGGAAGAACCAATCCAGAATGAAAGATTGGATTAAAATAAACAATAGTCCTCACTCCAGATTACATTCTTTTTGCCAGCACACCATTATTCACATCTTTGGGCAGGGGGTGACTCTGGTGGGTCACGTTATTATATATGTAACTTTTTAGACATGTTTTGAAGGAATCACAACTTGATTTCAGGAACCGTAGATACAGGATATATTACCCTAAGATATCAAAGTGTAGAGAACAAAACTTTGCTAATCATAATTTCCTATAGATTTTTAATAAAGGCATTATGGATCAGAGTCCTTAATGTCTTGCATAAGCATAACCAGTTTGTGGTTGATGAAAGCAGAATTGGAGTACAGTCACACAAGGGGCAACTTTTGTACTAGCACCATTGGTGGGATTAATTTTTTTTTTTACTACCAGTTCTGTGAACATGGTTTGGTGGGTATGGCAGGGGAAGGATACTGTAAAATCTCCAGTCAGAGAGGGTATTTGCCAGTTGTCCAAACTACTCAATTTCTGCTACTGGTTCTCCAGAACTGGTCAGAGCATGCTGAATACCACTTCTGACTTGCACTGTCAAGTTGCAGAGAGGTTTAAAAGAGTATTAAAATTATGTAAATTACATATGCGTGTGTAGTTGCAGTGGGGAGATAGAGGGAAAGAAGACCTTGTATTGAATATATTATTAATGAGCAGAATAAGTCTAGTTGAAACCTTTAAAACATTGCTCTGTCTCAGTAATGATCTATTTATAATATCCACAAAAACCAAAGCCATGTACTTCTACTCTATTTGCCTGTAATGTTATTTTAAGAAAGACTTGACATCAGTTTCCTCATCATTGTTGTCATAAATTTCATGGGCTAAATGTTAAAGACAACAAAATGGTTTATTGAAAAGAACTGCCTTCTTCATATAGATAAAATGCTTTCTTTCTTGCAAACACAGAGAGATATTAAAAGAGAAGTTACCTTGAGAGAAGCAGTTACCTGAATCTTAAAATTGTTTCACATCTTTAGTGGTTTTTATGGGGCTAAAACTGTGTAAATTCAATCTGGAACAAGATTATAAAAAGAGATGTGAGTTGATGCATCATTCCTTCTGGAATTCATGCAATTAAAGTCATCTGGGAATATAGATTCTCCAAATAATAATTTGTAGTTTTAAATAAGTTTCAACAATGTAAAGCTTGCACTTTTCCTACATCTAAATCTTCCTGCCCTGCTGTTTGTGTTCTGAAATCAGATCCTGATCCCCAGTTAAAGATCATTTTTAAAAAGACATTTTACTTGGAATGTTGTTCCATAGTTCTTTAGTGATCAACAAATGACAAAGAATGAGTTTTATATAATTTGTAGTAAATCTAAAATTACTCACAAAGCATTTAGAATTAATTTGCCAGTAAATTCTTTCTTCTGCAACTCTATCCATATGAATCAAATTATAATGGAATTTGACTAAAAAGGCTAACAAGATAGCAGAAGCAACTAAATAATACCTATGTGATGAATATTATTTTCAGGGGGAAATATGTGAAAATAGAAAACTGATGGGCTTTTTGGGCCAAATATATTATATATTCCTAAATTCTGATATGAAATGCTGGATTCCAATTTCTCAGATAAATATGTCTGAATCATGTATTGCAGCTCTGTTCTTACAGAATTACATAAAAATTGCTTAGAAAATCATATTGTTTTAGAAAATGATTTACATTACATACTTCAGGATAAAATAAAGAGGGATGCATACTATGAGGGAAGCAAATAATAAATAAATCTGAATGGATACTTTTATCCTGATTTTTAAAAAGACTGGCCATTTGAGCAAGTCTATCAGGCTTCAGTTAAATTATCTTACACTTATAGTAGTGTTGAAGAAGCAGTTCTCAAGCTTCATGTCATAGCATAATTACTCTCAATGTAGATGACTTGAGAAAGTAGCAACTGTTACCCTTGCTGTATCATTAATTATTTTTCTCTCATTGTTGAACTGATAGGGAAATTAAATCAAGGGTTTTGAGTATGGATTTATGAAAAAAGAATAACACTACACTGTTCAAATAATTTTTCTATGTCAGATAGAATCTGCTTGTTTTTCAGGCTTTATCATTGGAGTTAAAATTTTATACTGAATAGTAATCACTTGTGCAGATCTATGAGCGATTCTGAACTTGACTTCCCACAACAAGATATGAGCCAAATGTAGAAAAAGCATTCTGTTTGCCAGCTGATGATTTTATTTTGAGAATGGATGAAATAATATTAATAATTTTAAGAATTGTTGAAATGATATAAATAAAAGAGACAAAGCAATAATATAGAATAAACTCACCACAAAAAGACCGGAGCTACATGTGGAAAAAGCTTGCTTTATATCTTTTGCTGAATCAGTTTTTAGAATGGCAGAAATAGTAAGAATATAAGAAAGAAGGGTGAAAAAATGAGCTAAAATCAGATATCAGTTCAAATATTAGTCCAATGTAATAACTAAGAGTCTCTGCACAAACAAGGGCAAGAGAAATTCTAGCATGATCAAAGGGGGAGGTTTAACCCTTTATGTGAAAAGAAGCTGGTGTAACAATATAAAGACTATAGACAGCCACTGCTCCATGGATCTGGAGTATATAACACTTAAATGTAGACCCATATATATTCCACAGGAATTCATCATGGTTTTGATTACTGCAGTCTATGTCCTTCCTGATGCCAATACTACCATAGCTTTGGGATTCTTGTATAACACTGTTAGTAATCAGCAGAATAATATCCTGATGCTGTGCATATCATAGCAGGGGACTTTAATGAAGCTGATTCAAAAGAAGTGCCCCTTAAATTCTGTCAGCATGTTAAGTGTGCTACTAGAGGAGCAAACATATTGGACAAAGTATATACCAACATGAAACATGACTATAAGGGTATACAATTCTCACATTTGGGACAATCAGACCATATGTCCCTGCTTTTAGCACCAGCATACATCCCTCTTAGGAGATGGGCTCTGCCTATAATAAAGACAGTGAAATCTTGGCCAGANGAACACAAATTGGGACATCTTTTACCACCACGATCCAGAGGTGTATACTGCAACTGTTCTGTGCTATATCAAACACTGCACAGATACTATCACTGTGGATAAACGTATTAGGATCTATCCCAATCAGAAACCCTGGATGACCAAGGATGATTGGATTAAATATTTTCTCATGGACCAGCTACAAACAGTGAGAGTTGGGTCTTTCACATCCTTCTCCCTGATGCTCAGCACTGTCTCTTCTCAGTGTGTGCTCAGTGCCTACCTTTCTAATCTTTCTTCTTCTAATCTACCTAATGTGGTAATAAAGTTTGCAGATGATATCACTGTACTGGGTCTCATTACAGGAGGAGATGAATTAGCATACAGGGAAGAAATTCAAAAGTTATCCATATTATGCTCAGAAAACAACTTGCATCTAAACACCAGCAAGACAAAGGGAATGGTGTTAGACTTCCAGAAACAGAGAGAGGAACAGGTTGTCAGGAAGGCTCAACAGAGAATCCATTTCCTTAGGGTTTTGTGGAAATATCAAGTGGAACAATGACTGATTTCTTCCTTTTACCGGTCTATGATAGAAGTGTCCTTACATATTGTGTTATGGTATAGTATGCTAGCTTGATAGCCATGGACAAAAAGGCATTTCAGAGGGGGATGAGCACAGCATAAAAAATATGAGCTGACATCATTGGACAAAATTGCCAGAACCCACTGCCTCAGCAAAGTGAGAAAAATTCTCAGGAATGATTCATATCCTGGTCAGAACTTCTTTACTCTCCTACCATCAAGCAGGAGATATAGCATAGGCAGCCAAACAAATAGGCTAAAAAATAGTTTTTATCTATTGGCTGTCAGACTTCTGAATGCACCATAACATCACAATTAGATTTAATACGATAGACTTACAGGGCCAGCACCAAGAGAGGCTCATTTTAATTTCATTGTATACAAGTTATGCATTGATAATAAACATTTGATTTGATATAAAAAAAACCCAACCCCTGCATTTCAATGTAAATTTTAAAGCATTCATGCACATATTTTTCCATTACTCAAGCATTATATTTTATCTAAAATTCCTTGCCCACTGAATCATACAGTTTCACACATTTATTTTTAAATTTTGATTTCAACAAAATTGTATGTTCCTTTGTAATAATATATTAATCATAGGCACTTCATAGCAATTTCATTTTTTTTACAAATTCAAATCCATATTTCCCTTGTCTAAATTATATTTTTCCTTAGGCACACCAGTGGTAAAGATGTCCTTCTAATTCAAATTCTTCCTTTAATTTGGGATTATGTTCATTTTGGCTAAAATGCATTATTTTGTTATACATCCACCAGTCTAGTCCTACCATCATTTCTTAAGGCTAGAACCCACTGGCTGACAGACGCAAAATGTATGCATAAAGGACACAGCGGCCGAGCAAAATTTCAGGGGTGGCTCCATCCGTTGTCACCCGCTCCAAAAAGTGGCAAAAATTTGCATAAACAGAATGGAAAAGAATGGACGTGGGTAGTACATAGCAGGGATGTTAAGCGGATGTTCATAGGAAGCCTAGCGGATGACAGCAGATGGAAGCAGATGAAACCTCCAAAGGGGTTCCGGGAGAGAATTGCGAAGCAGACGCATAGCAGAAGGGCAGATGCATTGCGGATGACGCGGATGCATCACGGATGCCTATAGGAAGCAAAGCGGATGCCGCACGGATGTATATCGGATGCAAAGCGTTCACTGCGCATGCGGGAGTATGAATTGCGACACCTCGCGATATAAAGGATGCAGCATGCATGTAAGTCAGCATCAGGGTAAAGAGTTGCTGCCCACCATACATCTAGGAGGAAAACCCATGTTTTAGCAGTCAGGGAAAAAGAGGAAGTCCGTGCCTCCTCATTCCAAAGCCCTGGCCAAGAAGGACCAGAACCAGCATTCACACCCCTGCAGCTGACTCAGAAGCTGCTTTGCTGCTGACCTGCTGCCATGTAGTGGAACAGCCCCAAGGCCCTCAAGCCCTGCTGCTGGAAGGCCCTGCTGCTTCAAAGCCCTAAGGTCCTGCTGCTCAAGAGCCCCCATGAAGGCCCTGCTGCCTCAAGCCCCTGAAGGCCTTTAAGCCTGAAGCCTGGCGCCCTTGCCAGAGGGAAGGAAGAGACAAGGCAAGGAGAAGGAGAGAGGGAAACAGTACACCATTTCTGAGGAGCATGAGGATGAAGTGCTGGAATGGCAAAGGGAGAACGAGTACCTCTGGAGAAAGGCCACAGACTGTATCGCGACACAAAAAGAAGCAGGCAGATTGAGAGACAAGGCAAAGAGCCTAGGGTACACCACAATTGTACTTCTGGGATGTGAAGGACATGCCACACCTGGTATGCAAGTACACGTCAAAAAATCCGCGGCAGGTGCTGTCAAGCTCACTTGACCGGGAAAAGTACGTGCATGGGCCAAATGCAGTTGTCCTGGAGGTGATAATTCCGCCACCGAGCAGCAGCCCCTGAACACACCTTCCCTAAGACAGCCCACAGACAGCCAGGTTCCTCACTCCATGCCTAGGAGCCAGAGGAGCCTTCAGGCAGGTGTCTTCAGAGCGGCCCCACAGCAGAGACCCCCCAACAGCTGCACTCCCCCATGCCGGTGGAGCTTGGGGATTCCTCTATTCACAAAGGGAGGAAGAAGCAGCGGCCACCAGAGCGCCCAAACCCACCCCCACCTCCAGCAGGATGCAGGCAGAGAGGCAGACTGTGGGCCGAACGCACACGTGTCCTGTCCGAGGATCAGGGACACAATGAAGACCAGCCAGAACTTCTCTCTCAGCTGGTCCACTTGGACAGAGGAATCCTTGGCTAAAACACCTTCATCACCTACGTGAGCCACACCGAGCCTGGTCCCGAGTACGCAGCGCATTGTGAAGGAAAGAATAGCAGTATTCTGCTACAAACCGTTCAAGGGCCCAGATGAAGCTGCTCCTACGCCGGGTCAAAGTGCGCTCCTCACACACCCCAGGCAAGACTGTCAAAGACCCTCTTCCGCTCTTCAACAGCCCCCTTTCACCTAACCCAAGGCTATGACTACCAGGACTTCCACCACAAAAACAGACGCTGGTCACCATGTCCAGGCCCAGGTGTTCACGCCACACCAGACTCTCAAGTTCCTCACCAGCTGCAGGAACCAGACAGCCCCACTACTACTGCGCTCCTTTCCTCCACCCACAGCCAAGCCCGTCAATGGACAATCTTCATCAGTCTTTGTCCTCACATACTCAAGTCCTGATGGAGGGGCCTCTCAAACCTCATGAGAACTGAGTCAGCTCTTGCGACCAGCTTCCTGAACATACATCCCCTGTTGTACTCTCGAGGGCCAAGCAACGCCCAATTGCACTCAGACCCCAGCACTCAAGCACATAAAGCCACCTCCACAGTGCCCTGCCTGCTTAAACCAGCTGAGACCAATAGTGGACATGATCAGAGTGACATCAGGAATGAATGTCGAGACTTTGAGTTGTACGTTGTTCAGTTTATCTTTGCCTTAAGACAACTGTACTTGGTTTCATTGCTTTTTTAATAAAGTCATAAAGTTTGACCTAAGACAATTAACAAAGGTTATTCTTTTACTTAACACCACTTAATTTCGTTTATTGGTTCCATCCTTTGTCTTATTTAAGTAAAGTCATAAATCAACCTAAGACAGTTGTAATAAAAGGTTATCTTTGACTGAAGACACTTGGTTCATTTTTTTACCTTAGTAAAAGTGTTGCGTGAACAAATTTTAACAAAATGGTTAAGCCTTTTGCATGCTGTGGGATAGATAAGGATAGTTGTGGGATAAACCTCCAATTGCAAGCATAGTAGGACTGTATGGTCCCCCATCCAGCTGCCACACACATATGGACCTTTATTATCAATAAAATTGTATCATTGATCACAACATATTAAAAAAACCAAGCTCTTTATTAAATGCCCTATTCATTGTAGGCCACTCAACATACATGGCACATATCTCAGTGTGTATGTGGACAGGCTCAAGGAAGCATCCATTAATCATCTATCATCCTGTCTTGCCACTCACTGCCAGCTGGGAGTTGCACCAGTGTTCAGGAGGTTGCGCTGCTCTTCCCTTCACCGTGAACTCTGTTGGGGCCTTGACATCCACGAGTGTCATCAGGGTTACATCCTTGCCTCCATTCATCAGGCTCCATGTCCCCATTCCCTTGTTGACGGTCCACAAGTCTGTTCTGGCAAACTGGGTAGCGGGTGCGCATGAGATTGTGCAGGATGCAGCAAGCTTCCTCAATCCTCCTCACAGTTGTGGCCGATGCTGCATGGTGGTGAGAAGATACCTGGACCTGTTGGCCAGGATGCCAAAGCATTTCTCCACCAACCCACTTGCTCTGACACCTGTAGTTGAAATCCTCTCTTCAGGGTGAGGTATCTTGAATGTAGTTCATGAGGTAGTTCGAGGGAGAAGGCGTTATCACCAATGATGAAGTAGGGGCACATTCTTGTTGTGTCATTGGGTAGGGGTCTGCGTTCTGGAAAACCCATGATGAGGTTGCATTCTAGCCATACCTTGAGGTCATTAGCGATGATATACCTGGCTCGGAAGCTGACCCGTTGCCTGAAGCATCGATGTGCGATGAACTTGGTAGCAGCATTAACCCATGGCAAGGGATGACCGCTGAAGAAGAGCCCTTGTAGTTGAAATAAGCTGGACCCTGTGTTGGCTGGACTTTCAACCGGACCACGTGCTTCCCATCTAGATGGCTCCAACGGTGTTGGGGAAAGTTCCACTCTTCTGATACCACTCTTTTGCAAGTGTTCCTCCAGCCTTAGTTCTGGTGGCGGCACTTTGAGGAGCGCCTCCATGTATTCTTTCGTATGATGGACTGCACACTTCTCTGAACACTTGCTGCTTGATGACTGTTGTGTAGGCACCCTGCCACGCAACTGCTGTTTCTATATGGGATCCAGAGGCCAGTGCCACAGAGTCAGGTGCCACCTTCAGTCCAGGGTTCAGGTTGGGATGGAAGGTTGGTGCTAGGTTGGTTCAACCTGGTCTCAAGATGCTCTACAACTTCGTTCAAAAACATGGTAGGCTAGCATCCTCTTGAAGTAATGAAATACCACGAGTTGTCTTCATTCCTTCAGCTCACCATCAACAGTCATACAGTTCCAAACTCCATTCTTCTCACGATCCATCCCTCAGACCCACACAGCTTCTGGATGTCTCTTCTTCTCCTTCTTTTGTGTAAAAGGTGAAACAGTCGTGAAACAGGTTTTGGTTCTGGTGATGAATGTATTCCGGGCCAGCTACCGGTATCGGGACGTGTCATGTCTCACAGTGACTGATGGAGAACAATTTGATGATGTGGGAAGACCAAGACCAAGGGATGAAGAGGTCTGTACAACCATGGCCTGGCTTGTCACTCATACTGAGATCCAGATTGATTTTCTCCCGCCTTTTTTATTAGGAGAATAGTCGAGATAGTTGCCACTATTGGGCCTGCTACGTACTCTACACATACTGCAGACATCCTAAATGATCGAAATACTCCCAGATACAAACGTTTTGTCTGATTTTAATCCTGCTAATATATATGAGATGCAGTAATGCTTACATCCTTTCTATTTCCGTTCTACTAACGCTGTGTAGACGTTCCATGCACCTTTCGTTCCTCCCTCTTTCTGTCAGCTGCAGCAG
Source organism: Laticauda laticaudata (assembly GCA_004320025.1). Lineage (NCBI taxonomy): Eukaryota > Metazoa > Chordata > Lepidosauria > Squamata > Elapidae > Laticauda > Laticauda laticaudata. Next base: position 11,529 of record BHFT01010264.1, read on the forward strand.
ATGTGAGGTTAGAGGGGATGGCCAGAGGATGCAGAGAGGATACAGTGGACGTTTCACAATGATAACGACATAGAATTTTTCTTGCCATATATATCGTGGATGTACATCATACGCGGCAGAAAGTTCATCTGTTCACAAATTTTTGTGCAGCTCAAAACTTCTTGTGTGGATGAAATCGCAGTGGATGGATGTTCAAGGGAGATGAAGCGTATGAAACACGTATGCAGTGAGTACACAACGGATGCATAGCGTTTTCCAACTGATGGCAAGCTTTTTTTAACGTTTTACATCCTCTGCATCCGTAAGTGCAGTGGGACAGGGGCTTTAAAAAAAAACAAAAAAACATTCCTCATTGGATTTGTTTTGATCATCATATGAGAAGGAATATGACTTTTTTGGTTCATTCAGCCTTTAAAATCCACAGAGCCACTTTATCCTATGAGGATGATTTATCTGAACATGGGTTTAACCAAATTACATGGGTTATGACTAGAAATCTAACAAGACAATAGAAAAAATTAAAAATTGCTGCATGAAGAATATGTTGTCAATTTTATTTAGTATTGAATCATTAAAATGTTCAGTTATATCTCTTTAGCTTTCCTTCATAGCTTCAACAACTTTAAATAGCAACAAGAACAAAAAGATACACTGTTCATTGAATCTCTTTTAATCATCACCTTTAAAATATATGGGTTTACAAATGTCTTAAATACTTTTAACTTTGATATGAATAGAATAGAATAACAGAGTCAAAAAGGACTTTGGGGTTCTTCTAGTCCAATCCCTTGGTTAGGCAAGAAACCTTCACCACTTCAGATAAATGGTTATCCAATTTCTTCTTTAAAAATTCTAGAGGCAAGTTGTTCCAATGATGAATTGTTCTGTCAGGAAATTTCTCCTTAGTTCTAAGTTGCTTCTTTCCTTGATTAGTTTTCACCTATTGCTTCTCGTCCTACCTCAGATGCTTTGGAGAATAGCTTGACTTCCTCTTCTTTGTGGCAGCTCCTGAGATATTAGAACACTGCTATCATGTCTCCCCTAGTCCTTCTTTTCAGAAAACTTAACATACTCAGTTCCAGCAACAGGTCTTTATATGTTTTAATCTCCAGTCCCTTAATCATCTTCATTGCTCTTCTCTGCACTCTTTCTAGAGTCTCAACATCTTTTTTTACATTGTGGCAACCAAAACTGAATGCAGTATGAAATGATGATTTTCAGTGTTTCTGTTAAAAAGGCATACCATAACACGGTGCAGAATATATTGAATTCTTATTTACTTCAAATATGCAGCAGTTCCTATATAAATATATTAATATCTGTTTATGAATAAATATTTTGAATAACATTTAAAATTTGTTCTATAAGATTGAATATATTTTGAGTTGTATGAGATTTTTTAAATGATATTTTATTGGGAGTATATGCTTTTATAGCATTTACACAGAGAGAGAGAGAGAGAGAGAGAGAGAGAGAGAGAGACAGAGAGACAGAGAGAGAGAGAGTGANTTTTATAGCATTTACACAGAGAGAGAGAGAGAGAGAGAGAGAGAGAGAGAGAGACAGAGAGACAGAGAGAGAGAGAGTGACAGAGACAGAGTTAGAAAATGCCTACCTTGTTTTGATTGGGTAATTGCACATTAATTCAGCAACACAACACTGGGAGACCATATTCGGTAAAGTTAAAAATCATCCATATCCAGTTGTGTCTCACTCTAAAGAGCAGTGCTCAATTCTGTTTCCCATCTGAGGGAGCCAACATTATTCAAAGATACTTCTGTAGTGATGTGGCTAGCATGACTATATGCCAAAGTCCATGGAATGCCATTAATTTCCAAGTGAAGTGGTACCTATTTATTGACTTGCATTTGCATTTAGAATTACTACGTTGTCAAGAGATGTGCTCACTCAGTCACACAGTACTTGGGTCTCAAATATTGACCTTCCAGTCAACAACTATCTTAACAATTGGGTCTTAAGCACTAGGCCAATGTGTTCTAACCTGCTATAATATTAATATTTTATTATTAGTCAGTTGTGAATCTGTGTAAATATTAAAAGTTCTGCATATTACTTCAAGATTATGGAATGGCCTTACATTTTCCAAACATTTTCAATAGAACAGATCTGATATCTTTGTTTTTCAGGCTGTATATAATTGGATTTAGCATTGGAGTTAAAATCCTATACTGAAGAGAAATCACTTTGTCCAGATCCATGAGTGATTCTGAACTTGGCTTCATATAGCGAATCAAACCAGAAATGTAAAATAAACCCAGAACAATGAGATGGGAGCTGCATGTAGAAAAAGCTTTCTGCCTGCCTTCCACTGATTTAATTTTCAGGATTGTTAAAATAATGTAAATATAAGAGACAAGTGTTGTAAGAAATGTACTAAAACCAAATAACAACACAGATATGAAAAGAATAATGTAATTAGTAAAGGTGTTTGCACATGATAAGGCCAAAAGTGTAGGAAGTTCACAGGTATAGTGGCTGATTATATTGTTGCCACAAAAATGAAGATTTTGCAATGGTACTACATTTACCATAGAATAAAAGAAACCCAGCAGCCAGGCTCCAGCCACAATTTTATTACATATCTCTCTTGTCAAGTATATGCTGTAATGCAAGGGGTTACAGATAGCCACATATCGGTCATAACCCATTGCTGTGAGGATACATACTTCTGTACAAGCAATTTGGAAAAAGAAAGAAATTTGTGCAATGCATCCTTCCCAGGAAATTGTTTTCTGGTTCATTAGGAAGTTTGCCAGCATCTTGGGAACAGTGACTGAAGAATAGCAGATGTCAACAAAAGCTAAATGGCTGATAAAGAAGAACATGGGGGCCTGAAGGTGAAGATCAGATTTGACCACCAATATAATTACTGTATTGCCCAAAATTGTGAATAAATATATGACCATGAACAAGAGAAGAAGAACATTCTGTACCAGTGGATCATTGGAGAGACCCAACAGAATAAAATCTGTTACCACAGATTGATTTCCTAAATCAGATGATTTAAGAATCATAGGATCTATGAGAAAAGAAAAGAAAAATTATAAACCTTCAAACATTGTTTGAAACAATGTTGAAAACTATATGAGAATGTATTTTACTGACTGGATTTAAAGGTTGTTTTTTTTTTAATTTCATTAAGAGCTTCGATTACGTATTATTATCATTATGTATTAATTCATTAATTATTCCAAAATGTACTTGTTCTTGGACATCATTTGTGCATTTATGAAGTGAATTTATCACATAGAAATAAAGGTTATTGCACATGAATAAAACATTGTATTTGAATTAAAGTCCTCTTTATCTGATAGACAAGCATTGTCTTAAAAAATAGTCAAAAGGAAAAGATTGACACAAATAACTATATATTTCTACATATCAAACATGAAATGTTAAACTATTGCCCTAGTAATTCTTTGGCAGGACTGTCTCACTTCCCTTCCCTCTGACCCAAGTAACAACTGGTAATTATTAGTCCTGGTGATATTTTCTTTACCTTAATCAAATGTCACCAATTGAAGGTGGCTGCTGTGAAAAAAGCTTTAATGTTTTGCAAAATATCTAAATAGATGTGATTTATACTTTATTCTTTCTTCCAAAAGTGGAAAAATGTCTATTAATTTTGATAAGATTACTCTTTTCTTCTTTAAGCAATATTGATTCAACCCTCTATTTTTACTCTGAAGATTTGCTTCGACAAAATTTATTGACATATGTAACACAAGCGAAAAATTTACTGAAACCTAAAAAATGGACAGAATTAGCCCTACTCATCCCTTGAAACATAGTTCTCAGCAATAATGATCTATATGTAGTTCAACTGAAGTATTACAATTTAAACTGGATTTGATTAAAAGAGTATTTTAATTTCAATTTCCATGTGTTTTTCAATCATTTTATTAATTAATTTTGCTCAGTGTTGCACAAAAATATAAAAAAGACACAATCTATATTAGAGAACTTGTTCCTAAAACTACTTTCTTCTTCTAAACCCCATTATCCACATCAGACATGAATTTACCTTGTAGGAAGTAGTTCTTTTGTAGTAGAGACATATTTTGCCTCCTTGTCCAAATGCCTGGAAGCTTTTCTCAGAAAAAGATAATAAAAAAGGCAATAATAAAAAAGGCAAGCACATCAAGGTGCCTACCATCCCTATCCTAATGTTTCCTTTTATGCTTATCCATTTCATGTATTCATAATCGTGTTTATATTTATATCTGTTATCTAATACATGCTTGACAAGTACCAATATTCCTTCTGGAATTCAAGGCACATGAAACCAATTAGGAATATATTGCTCAGAAATTAAAATAGATTAAGTGTGGATATTTTTCTTTGCTTTTCCCATCTTTTATTTCATTTAAAGTAAGAGCATAACATAGTGATCTTACAGTTACAGTAATGCTGAAGTCATGAAATATTTGTTGATACCTTCAAAAAGAAACACACAAAAAAATCAGTGGCTTTTTCATCTTCACTCCTCAATCCATAATAACTGTCTGCATAAAATCATGTATGAATAAAAACCTTTTTATAGTTTTAGTTAGTGGTACAAAGAAGGGAGATAATTGTAGAAAAAATAGAGACATAAATAATTTAAGCTTTTCCATATTTATTCTAATCATATCCAAATTTTCAAAAAAAAAAATCACATATTTTCTCATTTAATTCTTTTTGCAAGAAATCTGTGGATGAATCAGTATTACTATCTTGAGTATGATTGAAAGGATGAATGAATATGTTAAACATCCATTTCATGATAAGTTATAAAATATTTATTTGTTTATTTACATTTAAATTCCCACCTCCAATTCTTCTAGATAAGATGGTTTAGAAAAATTCATATCAATCATACATAAAGATTGTTTTAGCATAACTCATTTTTGCATAACAATTTTTAAGTTTTCTAAAATCAACAAAACTGAATGCTTCTTACTCACACCTCTAAAACACTAGAGGAACTTGCCAATTTAAAAACTAAAGAAATAAATTAAAACAAGCAAACAAATGTTTTTAAAACTAAAACTATGACCCAGTTCAAAAACTTCAGTAATCTCAGGATTCAGCCTAACATGCTACATACCTATCTTATTGTCAGGTCTTTATTTCCATTTGAAAATCAATGTAAAAGAGAAAGAGAAATTTTACATGATACTTTACTATTTCTGAAGAATTAGTCCATAATAAGGATTATTTACTTTAATGTTTCCATCTGAATATTACTTTTAATTTCATTCTTCCCTTTCTTCCTTTTTCCCTCCTCTCTTCCTTCAAGCCAGTGTGTATTGATACATGATAATTTCCTGGACATGTCCCTGCAGTTTTCTTGGAAATATTTCAGAAGTGGCTTGCCTTCTTCCAAGCCTCAGAAGGAGTAGCAGCCCAAACTGACCCTACTGCCTCAAATTTCTAATAATAATTTATTATTTATTAAACAAATGTATATGGCCACCCAACTCACATATAGATGATTTTGGGTGGCCTACAACATTACAAACCACAACATAAAAAACCCCGGAACACTTCCCATGGCAGCAACAATACAATCAGATCCACCTGATTGGCTCCATCTCGATTTGGATCCTAGGTCTGATGACAAAGTGACCTCTTCAGGGCCTTTTCGAAAAACAACAAGGTGGGGTTTCAATATACTTGTGTGGGGGCTGACGTTTCACAAAGAAAGGCTCACCATTAAAAGAACCTTTTCAAAGTCCCCAGGATTATATATTACTAATAGGTGGGTCCCACAACATATTCTACCATCCAAACATAGTGGGCTGGGCAAATGTAATGAGGATAGGACTTTCAAATAGCCTGACCCCAAGTCATTGTGAGGCATGTTGAATTGTACCTGGAAGCAGATTGGCAGTCAGTGCAGCTCCTCCAAAAGAGGTGACACATGTGTAACTTTAGGCTTGCAACAAAATTGTGTGGGGTATTGCATTTTTCATATTACATATAATTTATTGACTGCTCCATTTGTTTTAGTATCTAAGCTAAATTCTTATATACTTAGATTGAGAAAAGTATCTTTGAAAAAATATATTTCAGGATGTATTCTTTGAGAAAGAAATTTAAAAAATGATATTTCCATGTTTGTGCATACTTTCACAACCATCTTGTATTAAAATAAATTTTGAAAGAATGAATCATACATGTTTGTGTGCAGATGCAGAAAAAGAATCAGAGAAAGATCATCTTGTGTTGAATGTAATATACCTAATAATCAGGGGTGGGATTCTATTGGTTCTGACTGGTTCTATAGAACCACTTGTTAACTTTCCAGGAAGTTCAGACAACTGGTAGTCAGAAGAAATCTCCTTTTGTTTTTCTCACCCTGATTACATTCTTGGCAGTACGCCTAGACTTATTGTCTCCAAAGGAGATTTTCTTTCTGCCTTGATACTTTCTAAAGGGGAAGGGTTGTTTTAAGCTTTTTACACTGCTGCTGGGAGGAAATACTCCCCTGGAAATAGTTCAACCCATGTCACATTGCACCAACGGATGCAAAGAGGATGTAAAACAGACAAAAAAGCTTGCCATCTGTTGGAAAATGCGATCCATCCGTTGTGTACTCACTGCATACGTTTTTCATACTCTCTATCCATCCAGCATCCGTCTACTGTGATTTCATCCACTCAAAAAGTTTTGAGCTGCACAAAACTTTTTGAACGGATGAAGTATCCAATGTGTCCGTTCTACATCCGCTACGCATACGGGGGACATCCGTTATATGTCCGTCGTCATCCGTTACACATCCGCTATATCCGCTAGGCATCCGCTGCACATCTGCACAACTCAAATCTGCTCCAACAGAAAACGGACACAGGGAGGAAGCGAAACGGACACAGAATGGACACACAGCGTTAGTAGCACAGACGTAGAAAGGATGAAAGCAGATGCAGTTCGCATATAAAGCATTAAAACGGAAAGACCCCCTGCCCAACGACACGCAAGATGTGCCCTACTCCATCGTGGGATGGGTGCCTTCTCCCTCAGAACCTACCCTACAGTTCAAGACAGCTCACCCGTGAAGAGAGGATCTTTAACTACAGGTTGTGCAGGGAAAGGTGTTTGGTGGATGCCTTCTCCCTCAGAACCTACCCTACAGTTCAAGACAGCTCACCCGTGAAGAGAGGATCTTCAACTACAGGTTGTGCAGGGCAAGGAGTTTGGTGGAGAACACCTTTGGCATCCTGGCCAACAGGTTCCAGGTATTTCTCACCACCATGCAGGATCGCCCAGAGACCATGAGGAGGATCGTGGAAGCTTGCTGCATCCTGCACAATCTCATGCGCACCCACTACCCAGTCTTGCAGAACAGGCTCGTGGACCTCCAACAAGGCAATGGGGACATGGAGCCTGGGGAATGGAGGCAAGGGCAAAACCTGATAGACACTCAGGATGTGCAAGACCCCAACAGAGCCTCATGTGAAGGGCAGAGGCAGTGCAACCTCCTGAAACNCTGGAGCAGTGGAGTGGCAAGACAGGATGGTAGATGCTTAATGGATGGTTCCTTCAGCCTGTCTCATCACACAGATGAGATTGGCCCATGTTTGTTGGGTGTGCCTACAATGAACAGGGCGTTTAATAAAGAGTTGTGTTTGTGTTGACATGGGTGGATAATTGATTACATTACTATTGATAATAAAGGGCCCAACGTGTGGCACCTGGCAGGGTGGGCCATACAGTCCCACTATGCTTGCACTGGAGGTTTATCTATCCCACAGCTATTACCCATTCCAAAAGTATCCTTGCTCATTCCACAGGTATCCCTGCCCACCCCACTGCTATCTCAACCCATCCCACAAGCATGCAAAGGGTTAAACCATTTCTAAGTTTCCACCAAGACTTTATTGAAAAAAAGAAATGAAGCTAGTGTGTGAATCAAAGATAAACTTTATTGAACAACAAGCTGTAATAGAAAAATGACCCAAGTCATGTCTCTAAATAAAGTCCACAGGTAGCCAGCTACCCGGTCTCCGGCACTTTTATTGGTCACTCGGAGTTGTGCCCAGTCTCAGGGGTGAAGAGTCCAGGTGCTGTGGTGGTAAGTGGTGCTGGAGTGCCTGGCCCGGGAAGGACAACAGGGGACGGTGTGTTGAGGAAGGTGTCGGACAGCTGGCTCAGCCCCGTAATGCTGAGAGTTCCTTCCTCCATGCCATGGGATGTCAGTCCCAGTACTGATGAGAGATGTACTGAGGCCGGGCTTGGCTGTGTGGTGGAGGAAGGAGCAATGTAGTGGAGCTGTCTGCTCTGCAGCTGGGTGATGACTGTCATGGGTGGCATCATTGGCGAGGGTGGCATCATTGGCATGGGTGGCATCGTTGTAGTCAGTGGCATCATTGTTGTGGGTGGCATCGGTGGCATCAGTGGAACCGGTGGCAACAGTTTCGCCCGATGACTCTGTGCCTGGACTGGGAAGGGCTGCTGCCTGTACTGCTGAACGTCTTGGTAGCCGTAGCCCTGGAAGGTGAGGGCCTGTGGGAAGCCTTGGAATGGGAGGGACATCACCTGGGGTGGAGGAGCAGACCTGGACTGGGTGGGAGCAGGTTCTCTGGGTCTGGAGGTTTGTGAAGCGATCGTGACCGGTCCTTCACCACTGGTACTGTGGATCCGCCATTTCCTTGAGGGTCTGTTTGAACATACTGACATAGGTGAGGAAGGGCTTGCGGTTGGAGGATGAGGAGTCGGTGTGGACCCGCTGAGAGAGGAGATCTATGCTGGTGCGGATGGTGTCCCTGATCTCCACTAGGACAGTGTGGCTCAGCCCCTCCTGCTGTCCCGCTCTCTGCCTTTCTGCGGAGGAGGAGCTGGGGGGGTGAGTAGTTCAGAGAACCGGCAAATACCACCTCTGAGTGGAGATTTTACAACATCCTTCCCCTGCCACGCCCACCAAACCACACCCACAGAACTGGAAGTAAAAAAAATTAAATCCCACCACTGGTCCACACCACACAGAGTACTGCATCCAGGTTTGGTCACTGCACTATAAAAAGGACATTGAGTCTCTAGAAAAAGTGCAGAGAAGAGCAACCAGGATTATGAGGGGACTGGAGACTAAAACATATGAAGAACGGTTTCAGGAACTGGGCATGGCTGGTCTAGTGAAGAGAAGGACCAGGGGAGACAGGAGAGCAGTCTTCCAATATTTGAGGGGCTCCCACAAAGAAGAGGAGGTCAAGCTATTTTCTGAAGCATCTGAAGGCCAGACAAGGAATAATGGATGGAAACTAAACAAGGAAAGATTTAACCTGGAAATGAGGAGAAACTTTCTGACAGTGAGAACCATCAACCCATGGAACAGAAGTTGGCTCTGAAAGTTGAGAGAAGAGCACACCCACATAGAAACGGTAGGGAAACATTTGGAAACCCACCACTGCTTACAACCACTGCAATTTCCGTGTGATCATGTAATCAAAGTTCAGACCCTGAGCAACTGGCTCACATATATGATGGTTGCTGTGTCCCGGGATCATGTAATCACATTTTATGAACTTTCAACATGTGAAATCGGTGGGGAAGCCAGATTTGCTTAACAGCCATGTTACTAACTAATTTGACAACTGTAGTGATTCACTTAAGAACGCAAAATAGGGGGGGGAAAACTCACTTAATGCATGTCTTACTAAGCAACAGAAATGTTGGACTTCGTTGTGGTCGTAAGTCGGGGACCACCTAGAGAGGAAGCCAAGGGTCTCTTGGCAAAAGCTGAGGAGAGATTTGAGCAGCCCCACCCCTCTGCCAAAGGGGTATATATTGGAAATGAAAAAAGAACCAAAAGTCACAAAAGGAAAGTATAGACCATCAGCAGAAAATTTTACAAATGGTGTCAAGAAACTGAAAAGTAGAAATCAGTTATTACTAGTGAAGGATGTTGTGAATAGCAAAAAAGATTCTTTAGACGTATTCACAACAGAAAGACAAGAATTATAGTTTATCAGCTATTCTCTGAAGGTGACAAATTTGTCAGAGATGGGAAAGAAAAAGCAACTCGGTTCTTATTTTAATCTCTAACAAAAAAAAGCATTTAGTTTATCAGGATATTGCAAAGAAAAAGATTGAAGGGAAGGAGAGAAGGACAGATACCAACAGAAGCAGAGTAGGGAATACTGCTATATAGAGAGTCCTCATTTAGTGACCATTCAAAATGTCCATGGAGATTCTCAATAATTCAGGTTCATCGTTGTTCCCAAAGTGATTTTCCCAAAAGCAATTGTACTTTCTTGATTTCTTCCCTGAAAATATTTCGCTTCTCATCCGTGAAGCTTCTTTGGTTCTGGCTGAGTGGTGGAGAATGGAAGGACTTATATTCTTTGCAGAATGGAAGGAACAAGAAAGCCCAGTTGCCTTTTCAGTTTCTTGACACCATTTGTAAAATTTTCTGCTGATGGTCTATACTTTCCTTTTGTGACTTTTGGTTCTTTTTTCATTTCCAATATATACCCCTTTGGCAGAGGGGTGGGGCTGCTCAAATCTCTCCTCAGCTTTTGCCAAGAGACCCTTGGCTTCCTCTCTAGGTGGTCCCCGACTTACGACCGCAACGAAGTCCAACATTTCTGTTGCTTAGTAAGACATGCATTAAGTGAGTTTTCCCCCCGTATCGTTGATTCCGAAAGAAGATTCAGATTCACGACATATACAAAACTGTAGACCAATTTCCTTGATTAGTTTCCATTGATTGCTTCTTATCCTGCCTTCAGGTGCTTTGGAGAATAGCTTGACTCCCTCTTCTTTGTCACCCTTGGTCCTTCTTTTCATTAAATTAGTCATACCCAATTCCAGCAATTGTTCTTTATATGTTTTAGCCTCCAGTTCCCTAATCATCTTTGTTGCTCTTCTCTTAGACTTCATCTTGACAATGTAAAAGCAATTGTAATGGAGATTATGGTGTTATCAATACTCCTGGGTTGTCTAAGATGTCCTTTGACAAAGGAAAATATTAATCTGTCTCTTCCAGATAATTAAGCCTTATGAAGAAAGGTAGTAATTTAGCAAATGTGTGAGGTGGTAAAAGATTTAATTTCTGCTAATAGAAAAAGTACACATTGTAATTCAGGGTGAGAAGGCTTTGCAGGGTCCAAAGCTGCCCAGAAGGCTGAGGTTTAAAAGCTCATTTAATATAAAAGAGTAAATCCAAAATGCATTGCTTGCTTTTTATTAAAAATGGTGCGATTGTGATTAGGAGTGCTTCATTCTTCCTCCTCACCATCACTATGCTCACAATTGTGCAAAGTAGTCACATTCTAGATCACTCACAACTGTCAGGTTTGAAGCACACTTTTGCTGTTGCAACTACTATCACTTCTTAGCTTGCCAACGAATTGGGGGGAGAGAAGGGTGAGATGAAAGGAAGGTTCCAGACATCAAGAAGACAAGCAGTGAGAATCAAGGACACTTTGGCAGGTGTTTGCCAAAACCGAAGACTTTTCTCATAACAATACAATGTCATTCAATTGGACAAGGTGACCTGCACTAATAGGGGGAGGGAGAATCCTATCCCTTAATTATGTAGATTTGCGTGTGAATAAGCTAGATCTCTTTTGCATTCAGAGATTGGATCATCTCGACTGTGCTTGCTTTGGTTGGGTTTGTCAGTCAAAATGTTGACAACATTGCAAGAGGCATAGTTAGAAAATTCTGGGTCAGTGCTAGTAAGAATCACTTATGAAAAAGTCAAGTAGGTGTGATCAAGCCCTCATTTAAGGTGAAGAATTCGAGTATGTGTAACATGTTGAGGACATTTAGGACAATTGGTTGTCAAAATGGCAACTGAGATTTGAGATATCTGAGACTCAAATATAGAACAAATGTCAAAGAGCAGAGTTCAGACTGAGTGGTAAAAAAATGTCATTTCAGCTACTGAATGAGCTGAGATAAAGAATTTTGACCCCAGAAATCTGTAGTCTGCATTGCACAGTAGCTAAGTTGTAATTGCTGTCATTAACAGATTAACAGAGTTAGAAGGGACCTTGTAGGTCATCTAGTCCAAGCCCCTGCCCAAGCAAGAGACCCTACACCATTTCTGACAGATGGGAGTCCAATCTCTTCTTGAAAGCCTCCAGTGATGAACTCCTACAACTTCTGAAGGCAACTTCTGTTTCATTGGTTGACTGTTCTCACTGTCAGAAAATTCCCCCTTGCTTCCAGGTTGAATCTCTCCTTGTTCAGTGTCCATCCATTATTCCTTGTTTGACCTTTGCGTACTTTGAAAAATATAACCAAAATTGGGACTAGAATTGCAAAGTCTCGGACACAACTTTGTGAGTGTACAACAACAACAACTAAGCATGTTGGGTGCACACTAAGCTTCCAATTATGTTGACCTCTTGTTTCAAATTCCTGCCTTAGTGATCATTTGGTGGGCCCAAAAAGTCAAAACAAACAGTAATCTAGCTAGCCACACTTAACCTCTTAGTACAAAGGTACCAGAGCATGGCACAAAAGCAACAAAGTCACAAAAATAGGTAAAATATCTTTAATACCTCCAACTTGGCCCCCAATGTTGAGTTATCACTGGCTGGAGACAAAACTCTCCCAAGAACAGTTTTTAAAGGGAAGAAATTCCATCCAAACCCAAAGTACATATAAATTATAAATAAAAACCAATATAAACCACACTGCAGCAATTAATAAGACAGGGCAGGATAAGGTATTGCAGACTTCAAAAGATAATGAAACACACACAGTTGGGAGAACGTCAGAACTCAGACAAGACTTGACAAACCAAAATAATGCACGCTTTGCTTCCAGCAAGGAGCTGTGTGCAAACACCCTTTTTAAATCCTATTTTCCCAGCTGCAGCTAAGGAAGGGAATCAGGGCCTTTTTCTCCCCTGTAATCCATGTTCCTCCCTTTTCTGTTCTTCCCTGCATTCTCTAGGATGAAGGGGGGGTGGACCTGGGTCTTCCTCTGAATGCCCAGCCAGATTGTGCCCTTCCCCAGTTTCCTTTATAGCCATGGGAGCCACACTCCCATTCCCTGTCAGCTGTTCTACCTCTCCCTCGGAATCAGATTCCAACAGGGGCATGACAGATACCTGAGCTATTTCATCATGCATCTGTGATAGCTTCTCAAAATGGATCCCTTCCTGACTTTGAAAATGTCTAATTCAGACTGCACTTTATACCTACTATGGAATTATTTATGAATGGCCAGAAAGCATTTTAGACAGGGAGTTGGGATTCATGCAGAGAAATGGGGTTAAATGGTCTCCCAGCTAGCACTGACATACATATTTATGGAGCTCAGCTGGCATTCTGTCAGGCTAATTTCTCAAGCTTCAGTGGGTTACAGATCTCAGGAGCAGCAGGACGTCTGTTGGAGATCCATGTCTATCCCACGGTCACCTGTGGGATCTCTCCAACCAGCAATTATTCAAACTACAAGTCCTACTCTTCTACCGGTACTACCAGATAGGGAGGGGAGGGGAGGGGAAAACCCTTATTTTTCAGCTTAGGAACACAGCAGCCTTTTCCATCAGTATTAAATTTAATTCCATCCACAATTTCCAGGATGAATTGATGGCCAGCTAACCTTTTACAGCCTCATCAAACCATTCCTAAAACAGACTTCCAATGTAATTTCCCTGCCATCTACATGCAGATCAAACTTATTATGGCTGGAATTTATAGCCTCATTTGAAAAAGCACGCTGGTAATTTATAAGAGGACATCAAAAGCAGCCCCTGCTAAATGTTTTCCATCTTTCCAATAACCAGCAAGGATGTTATTGCTTTTAAATGTAAATGAGAAAAACTAAAGGCGGTCAAATGGATGTTTGCCTTCTAAAGGACCCCAAAGCCAATTGACTGTTGATAATTCTTAAAAAAAAAAAAAAANACTGTTGCTAATTCTTTAAAAAAAAAAAAAAAACAGTAGTAAATGGATTTCTTAGGCATAGGATGTGATCTTGCCTGCTGGGTTGGTTGGTTTCGAAAGATCACAAAGACAGCATGAACTCAGAAAATTCTGTTCTGGTAGCTTCAACATTTGATAACAGATAACAGATAATCAGAGTTGGAAGGGATCTTATAGGTCATCTAATCCAATCCCCTGCCCAAGCAGTGCAAACTCTTCTTGAAAGACCCAAGTGATGACGCTCCCACAACTTCCAAAGGCAACTTCTGTTCCATGGGTTGATTGTTCTCACTGTCAGAAAGTTTCTCCT